>JARYHS010002407.1:0-27582 GCA_031002005.1 Vandiemenella viatica
TTACTTAAAAAGGGACAAGACGGATCCCAACAATTACAGAGGGTTCTCACTGCTGCCAGTCATTTATAAAATCCTCTCCAAAACACTACTCAACAGACTAGAACCTCAGATAGATACAGACATAGGTGAATACCAAGCAGGCTTTAGGAAAGGAAGATCATCCATCGAACAAATACGGAATCTGAGAACACTCCTGAAGATAAGACAAACAAACAATACCGTAGTAACATTTGTGGATTTCAAGAAGGCATATGACTCCATAGACAGACAAACGCTCTTTGACATAGTGTACCGAGCGTGGTGGTGTAACGGCAAGCGTTCTGGCCTCGCATTCGGGAAGACGGCGGTTCTAATCCCCGTCCGGGCATCCAGATTTGGGTTTTCCATGGTTTCCCAAATCACTCCAGGCAAATGCCGGGATGCCTCCTTCAAAAGGCCATGGCCGAATTCCTTTCCATTCCTTGCCCCCCATCATTTCCCGTCTCTAAAGACCTCGCTGTTAGAGAGACGTTAAGCAGATAAAAAAAATTGACATAGTGAAAGAATATGACATAGACAAGAAGACAATGGCTCTGATACAACAAACACTCACTGATACCACACCCAAATAAAATTTATGGGAGAAATATCAGAACAATTCAACATTTGCACGGGTGTCAGGCAAGATGTATTATCACCTATTTTATTCACAATGGTATTGGACAAAGTTATAAAACAATGGGAAACACAGGTCAAAGGAATACAGCTAGGAAGAGCACGCTATAACAAAACGATCATAAGATCCCTGGCATTTGCGGATGACCTGGCAATATTCAGAAACAATAGGCAGGAAGCACAAGAAGCACTGGAACAACCGCAAAAAGAGGGCGACAAATTTCGTATGAAAAAAAAAAGTACATGGAAAAACAAAACAAAAACGTACAATCAATACACACAAAATTTTGAAGCATAAAAAGAGTCGAGAAATTCAAATACCTAGGGGAAAACATACAAATAGGAGGATCTAACAAGCTATCAAATGCGGAAAAAATCAGAAAAACTTCAGAAGGCACACAGACTCACATGCGCATATTATAACAATAGAAATATATCAAGGCAGGCCAAAATCAGACATTACAATACAGTGGTACTGCAGAAACATTATATGCATCAGAAACAATCACGATTTGGGCATCAGGCATCACGGAAGCGGAAAAAGTTAAGCGCAAAATCCTTAGAAAATTTTTTTGAGCAATATATAAAGACGGCATATGGATGAAAAGATCAACGAAAGAACTATATGAAAATACAGGTAGATTGACTTACATGATCAGAAGACGCAGGTTACAATTCTATGTACATTTACAAAGAATGAACAACATTATATTCACAAATAGGATCTTTGATGTTGTAATAGGGTTCGCTCAGGAAAACCAATTGGTTCCATGCAATAGAAGAGGACTTAAATCATGCAGAGATCAGCAAGGAAATGACACAGGAAAGGGGACAATTCAAGAACAAAATTATGAATACAAAATTTAAAATACAGAAGAAAACAGGAACAAAATGTACAGAACAAAGGAAACAGGAACACAGTGAACGTATGAAGAAGTTTTGGGAATAGAAGAGGAAGAAGACAAATACAAACAAAACCTGAATAATCATAAAAAAAAATTGAGTTAAACACTCTCCTTAATGGCAATAATGACTAATATATATATATGCTGCTATTGTTATGAAACTAATAAGTCTAGTCTGTTGTTATATGATGCTGCTGTCAAGATGGTGAAATTTTTTCTACCATGGAGCCTAGAAATAGTTAAGCACCGTTAATAATGCGCTTCGAGCTCTAGGCGGATAATTCGTGACTAGTTAACGTATAAAGTCAATAAGAAATAAATTGCTCAAATATAATACGAAGGTACCATTATGAAAAATACTGTTTCCACGTAATATCATTAAGATATTTTAGCACTTGTTTAGGTAAAGGTGACTGGCCCTTTATGTAATGCCGGTGATTGTTAATCAGCTTGTGGAAAATATCACAACTGATGTTGGAAATGCATAAAACAAAGAGCAGTTTTCGTGAAGATTACCATTTACGTGAGGGTATTAAAAGATCTGGAACATGTTATTCATACGGTATTTCACATTATACATCCAACAGAATTATTTCATCCCATCCAACACTAGCTTTTCGTAATAAGAACGTAGTCTTGGGCAGGCATAAATTTGAAACATCTGGGAGCTTTCTTCGCTTTCGCATCCATAAATACCTTCTTCTTACAGAAGGAAACTGTGCATGAAAATGATTTTCAACGTGATTTAGTTTTTCAATGTGCTTCGTCGTTAGAAGTCCGTACTGTATTCCTATTACCATAGAACTATCGAGATCTTCTGACCAATACGTATTTAATCGATATTTATAACGATCGATACGAAATCGATTTCCTTCATTCTGTTGCACATAATTTCATCCTTGTGTATGTGATTAAGTAACGTTAACATTCACAGCTGATGATATTTTTGTTAACATTTTAAGATACTTGAATTGAGAACTTGTTGCACATATCTTTCCCTTTGTATCTGTTTTGCAACTCGGAAAATTTAAAGAAGAGTAACAATTTAGTTTCCTCACAATAATAAGCTAAGAAGATGAGTTTTGCTGACATTAATAAATAGAAAATTTAGAAATACAACAGGCTGGTATTATTTAAATAGTAATAATTTTATTAAACATTTTACAGCACTAATACAGATTTTAGTCACATTCTTTAACAATACTTTTCAGAATTTCCTGTTTCCTTCCATCCGGATAGATGTTTCTTGTTTTCTTGCAATACCTCTCTACTAACTTTAAGATAGTACAATCATACTTTCAATTTACCTGTTCAATATCAAGGTATTCTGACAAGAGATTCTAAAACAACCCTCCTAATATACTTTCTAGCATCCATGGTGGAAAAAAGTATATTAGTACTTGCATCAATCCTTGTAGTTAACTGTTTATTCGTTCGTAATCACTCTCATACACCAGCTGAAACTGAACGGTGTCCTGCATTGCTGAATAATTTAGAGTTTAGAAAATTATGCAACGATCGGAATAGAAGAAGATCATAACTAATAAGTATTCGAATTCTTTTCTGTTCCTAAAGCATTCTTCCTTTAACGACTTCAACCAGTTGTAGGCTACGTGAAATAACTTATTCCCTTCTTTCAGTAATTTCTAAAGTTTCTTCATCATTACATTTTTTAAATTTGTATTGTAGATACGTTTTTTCTATTATGCTTTACCTTCTCTTGAAACTTACGAACGGCTAACCATTTTTCGAAATCTGAACTAAGATCAGATTTTCTTGTGACTGTTCTATTATTCCACTTTAATTCCATAAGCCAAGGAAATTGTTCTATGGATTTTTTATAGAAACAATATTTTTGTTGGTCTTTCCGTTTTTACTAGCACGAAGTGGCCTTAAAAACTAGTCTCCCTTTCATAATATCCGACAAAATCACTTTTTTACTCTTTTTTCTCGATTCTTCGAAGTTTCATTTATAGGGTTTCGAACCTAACGGGAAACCGTGCCCCGCCCCTGATTTTCAACTGTCTGTTAAACTGTCAATCTGCCAAAGGCCTGTAGCATTTAAACGTATTAAGTAGGAGATTTCAAATTTTTCACATCTAATGTAACTAATAGGAGCCTAAGATAATAAACATTTTCTACCTCATCAAGTGGGGCCCTAATTATACCGTAGCTCCTCAAGTGTAGAACCAATAAATTTTTCAATTTGTTTCAGTGTAAAATATAATACACCGATGGCCTTAAACGTTGTCAGCTTTGGGTATTTTTACTATGGGAATTATCTAAAAGAAAAAAGAAAAAACGTATTACCCAGAAAACTGAATTTGTACCCAATATCGAGTTTCATTTTCAAGTGTGATGTAATACTTCGTCCACCATCCTATTTAGGTTGCAATGACAAGCGAGATATAATTAAAGAAATAAGACGTCGTACTGATGTTTATATGAATTCTTTCTGCCCTCGTGCTATTCTGGATCGAAATGCGCAGACCAGATATTAATTTCGGTGTGAAGCACACTCTGCTACCCACGATAGTTGTATACTGCAGAGTATAGATGCAGAAACTATATTTAATGGAAAAATACTAAAAACTCTTGTATCTATTGCACATTAGATCCCTCAGTGTGGTTGCGTGCGTTAGGGTACCATT
This sequence comes from Vandiemenella viatica, assembly GCA_031002005.1. Lineage (NCBI taxonomy): Eukaryota > Metazoa > Arthropoda > Insecta > Orthoptera > Morabidae > Vandiemenella > Vandiemenella viatica. The sequence continues at coordinate 4,211 of JARYHS010002407.1, forward strand.
AGCGAATATGGACCAAGTCCGTGCGTACTGATTGCGGTTTTTAGACGCTTTCCGCAATCGCCTTGGCGATCGCTGCCTCATAAACTACACATTTGAGGAACGAAAAAATTCACATCTCGTACAGAACAAGTTTCACGTTTCGCAGACTGGTGGCAGCGCAGACATTCCTCCCTTATCCTCCAGATCTTAACAGACCAGGTCCCAACTACGGAGGGACCGCTGCTCCCATAATTCTTGATTTACACCAGCTACATGTACAAACAGTTAGTTGGTGTCATAGTGGCTGCAACGTAACGAGAGAGAGAGAAACAGAAAAAATACTTTGCAGTTTGTGCGGGGAAAAAATAAGCAAGTGTTTTATTTTGATTTTAGGCCTACGTAAACTAACATAATTTTATTTTAAATGCTCTAAATACAGACCTTCAACTACTATAAGTGTGCTATAGTGTCGAATTTTTTTATTTTATTGGTACTGATTATTTTGCTGGTGGTATTGTAATGACACAGCATTTGCGTTTTACATTTATTCATACTTACGCGAAATATAACGAAATGTCTTGGTTCGATATGAACTGATATTCGCTCAAATTACCATAGACATTTACATTAATCTTTGCGTGAGATTCAAGGTCTGTTTGTTTAAATGAATTAAGAATACTTTTGATCTCCTGGGGAAAATGCAAATTGAGTTTACACACTCTAATTACCAAATACAATTAATGAAACAACTCGAATACAAACTGAAAATAAATTTATAGAAATGTATGATTTTGAAAAATTACATGTTGTAATGATTAATAAAAATGAATTGAGGATAATCTTATTTTTGGCATTTACAACAACAACAAAAGGAACTCAGCCGACAAATAAAATTCTACTACTAAAGCTTAAAACCATTCCAGGCTAGAGTCAGAGTGAGAGATTAATTTTTTAATGATAGTTTGTCCATGATTGATTGGTGGAAATCCGCGAGTGTGATATCAGTTTGGATTGATATTGAAAGCAGCAACCAGTCACAATTTGTTGTTATTATGTTTATTTAACCATTACCTGTTTCGAGCAAGATGCTTATCATCAGATCTGACGATGAGCATCTCGCTAGAAACCGGTAATGGTTAAATAAACATAAAAACAACAAATTGTGACAACGTTGCTGCTTTCAATATCAACCCAAATTTTTTAATGACTTTCAGTTCGACGATAGTGCAGTAGGGCGTACAAACTGGGCTAAAAAAGGACTCAAATAAAAATTGTCACATAACAGTTTCACAGCGATCATTGCTGGAGGTTAAACTGCGCTGACGCGGTCTCCTCTTTTGTTCTCGTTACTTCATGAAACAACACTTATTAACACATTCACAAACTGACTTCCCACATCGAATTAACAACCTGCTGTGGTTCTCCTGGAAGCACCAGAAAAAACACCACGACACAAATTGCCGTGATAAGGAGAGAGGCGTGACATTATAATATCGTTTTTGATATGTAAAGTGCAGAAGCAACTGGAAATACTGAGTAAATGTATTTTGGAGTTTTTGTGAAAGGGGACATTCCAAGAAAATTATCGGAGGCTTCAGTGCATATTGAAGTTACCTGGAAGCCAGCCGCGAAGTATTGTATGCGAAAAAGATTCGTATGCATGCCTGCATTAGTCGTCAAAGTGGTGCCCTTGTGACAGAAGAACTTGGAGGATTTTACCGAATCCAACTGTAGAAAAGGGGATATATTTCATGCGCGTCGAACTGTTGCCTTTTAGATGGCCATAGAAGTATGTGGGCGGACTTTATTGCAGTCAGTCATAACAGAACTGAGATCTACAGTTTTTCTGTCGCAAGACAACAGCGTTAGACATTTCTACACGGTGACCGTGACTGCGGAATAGACTTGTCAGTACTTTTCGTTTGGGACCAGTTATCCAGATTTCTTATTGTCCTATTTGGTTTTACTTCAAGTATAAGATTTGATGCAGTGATTTGATCACGAGAAAGAAACCTTGTCTGAACCCCGAGTTAACATGACGACGAGATGCTTGTTATCGGAATCAGCCGATGCCATCTCCGGCATTTCTTGTTTGCGGCCAAAGAGTACTAGATCAATCCGACCTTCGTTGGAGAGGTTTCTTTTGGTTGCAGCGATCTCGTCGATCAAACCCTGGTGCGACATCTGGTTACCCGTTATCTTCGTTGACAGCTAATCGGCAATGTCGACGATTCTTCAATCGATTGTAACGATATACGTTTTCTCTCAGCGAACATCCTTCACCAGTCAAATGACTTTCGAGATAAATCACTTTCCAACTCATGAGTCATAACCAGGGACAGATTTCAATCAATTTACGATCTATAAGTATAATTTTGAATGGCTATTCTAATTTATTAAATTACCTTAGATTTGAACTGCAATCAATCATTAATTTCATTGATTTTTACAATCAAATTATTTAAATAAGTAGTGTTCATAGACTTATTCATTTATTTCAGTTATAGTATCTTATTTCTATTATTTAAAATTATCATTTATTAAGCCTGACAATTTGAAATTTTTTGTTTATTGGTTAGTTAAGTTTTAGGCGATATTGTTGGCTCTTTGTCTTAGAATATTAGTTTATATTATTTCTTCTAGATACTTATCATTTTTATTAATTTTTCCATTAGATTACGAACTGTTTAGGAATTTTGAGACATTTGTGATGTTTATAACGTATTCTACATTTTATAAGGAAATTGGTCTTGATACCTTTTCGGCAGTATGTTTCAGAATATTGATCTGTTCTATTGCATCGTCTATTATGTCCCAAATTATTGCTGGATCGCCTGAAAAAGCCTGAACAGTTTATATAATTTTATTTTTATCATTGTAAAGATGTGGGACTAGTTTTCAGCTCTAATTTCTGAATTGAAGATCATTCCCTCTTTACTGTGTAGATAGGCATAATTATGCCTTTTCTTTAATTTAATTTAATTTTAATTCAAATGAAGCGCACGCTCCGGTGGTAATTTCCCTACAAATCCATCTTCCCCCTATCCTGCACCCACCTACATTTGCCCTCTACAATTTTCAACTTTAAATTCTTTCAACGTTTTGATCATTCAACCCCTGACATCCTTACGTAAAAACCATCATATATTCCACACTCCTGTGCTTGAAATCGAGTGTCAGCTTATGGTCATGGTCATCTTTTCCCTTCCATGCATTATTTTTAATTCTTACACCAATCCATGCCTCATCACCAATATACGCCATGTACACTCCCATGAGCCTCTTCACCCACCTCCTGTCTTCCAATGAATCCCATTCTAGCTCTTTTACCATATCTGTTACTGATTGCAATATGCGAAAATTTTCAGAAGCCATTTTTTGTACCCTCTCCAACGTTTGTATTAGATACTCAAAATATGGGTCCCACACTACACTACCCAAAACTCTACCATGTGGCACTCTCATTTTTACTTCAACTTCTTTTGATACTGCATTTCATACCCTAACTTTTTGTTTTCTACTTTTTTTAAAATTCTTCTGCCTAGCAAAACACATTCTCATCCACTCCAATAGCTTTTATCTTATTTACTACCATTTTATGGCTCACTCTGTCAAAAGTCTTTGAAATATCTAGTGCTACACTATCAATTTGGGCTCCCTTTTCCATTTCATCTGAAATATCTTGCATATATCCCACCAACTAAGGTTCGCTTGAAAATCCTTGCCTAAAGCTATGTTGCCTACTAATGTAGGATTATTTAGATTCTATTCATGGGTATCAAATGAAATCTGCCAATCGACTACGTTTTTCTTTTCTTGCATGTATTTTATGATTATTACTGTGGGTACTTATTAGTATGTATATGAGCTGTGTATTACTGTGCTTCACGATGTGCAGGGATATGTTAAAAGGGAAGTAAGAGAGCTATGAAAGAGAGAACGAATAAAAAGGGAACCAAAAACCAGTAAAAAAGATACCTGTATTTCTGTTTTTCGTGCTACTTATTATTTCCTTGATTCTTAATTAGTAGTAGAGGCTCTATCAATCTCCCTTAGCCCTTAGGTTAAGGGATTCTTGTCGGAAATACTTGCCGTCTTGGCATTGCCTTCTTTTATTTGCTGTTTCCGTGTAAGTGCTTGTTTTACTTTTATATTTTTTATTTCTGTTGAGCCTTTTTTTATATTATTTATTATTTTTTTATTTTATTTTTATTTTTCGATTTTTTATGTGTTTTTTTTGTATTTAATTTAATTTAATTTAAAGTAACAGTGTAAGTGCATCCATTTCGCATTGTATTTGTCGTTTTCTCACTAGTTTTCTTCTGTCAGCAGCTGGAGTGGTCTTCTATGTGGACCGTCGTAGTGCCCTAGAGGCGAATAAGGTGGTTGTAGCTCTCCTCAGTTTTTTGGTAAAAATGTCTTGCTATTTTTTTATACGTATCCCGAAGTCTCGGGATCCTCGCTGTCTCATGGAGGATGTCTGTCGGGAATCTCATTGGCAGGTGGAGTGCTCTCTTCAGCGCCTTGTTTTGCATTCTCTGCAGCTTCTTGATATGCGTTTTTGCGACATATCCCCATACAGGGGATGCATATTCCATAATCGGACGCACCAGTACTTGATATAATTAGAGGCCGCATCTGGCTGGTAGTGTGCTACTGTAATTCAACACTGGATAAAGTTGCCCCAGTCGTTGAAGATCTCTGCGCCTGACGTCTTCGAAGTGCAGCTTCCATGTTAGTTTCGTATCTAGGGTCACCCCAAGATACTTTGCCGTGGTCACCAAGGGGATTCTCTCCCCGAAGAGCCTCAGCATCGGCCGTGGTGGCTTACGCCTCCGCGTCAACATGATGGCCTGGCTCTTCGATACGTTGATCTTAATTCTCCACTTGGTGTCCCACTCCTCGACGTCTTTCAGCACTGCTCGGAGGCGGCGTCCCACGAGGATCCGACAGCGGGACGTAGTGAAGATCGCCGTGTCGTCGGCGTATAATGCCAGCTTGGTTTTTTGTCCCATCGGAATATCCTTTGTGTACAGCGTGTAGAGCACTGGACCCAGCACACTGCCTTGAGGTACCCCGGCGCGGATGGGCCTTGTTGTTGATTTCGCGTCGCCTATTTTCACCATGAAGGTTCTTTGCTGGAGGTAGCTCTTCAATAACAGGAGATATGGTCCCGGAACTCCAAGTGTGGCCATTTTGTAGAGTAGCCCTCGGTGCCACACGGAGTCAAAGGCCTTCGCCACGTCGAGGAGGACCTCGCCACAGTGCTCTCGTGTATTGAATGCTGCGGTTGCTTCCTCGACGACCCTCAGCAGTTGGTGCGTGGTTGAATGGCCAGGTCGGAAACCGTGCTGCTCTGCTGGTATTATACCTCCGTCGCGGATGTGCACCTGCAGTTGCTTGAGTAACAGCGTCTCAAACAGTTTGAATTAATATTGTAAATCTTAAATGGCACGTTGATCAAGTTGTCGCTACATCTATTAAAATTAAAAGTGTTATTTTATTATTACCGCGTATGTTTGTTACAATACCTTACGAAATTTTATTTATTTTTCAGACCTACAGTAGATCTCAGATAGGAAATAATTGTTTGCGCTTTACTGATCCGTAGTAGCCAGATACTCATCAAATAAACAGTGAACTGAAAATCTTTCTTGGAAATCATCAGGTTTTATTGCTGTAGATAAGTATGTAGGTTTGATTGTTTGGACCACAACGCGAAGGTATCTTAGCTCCTCATGCAGGGGTTACTGTTTTTCTGAGTTTGGACTTTACCCCATTTCCTCCTTGCGGCATAGTGTTGTTTTATCAGTGTAGACGACAGTCTGATGTTTTGTGTTGATATAAGAAGATGAATGAAGGATTAGGTGGAAACTCTGTACCGGTCTCTCTTCTGAAGGAAACTAAGATGGCAGCAGGCTTAACATCCCCATCCGACAGATGAATCACGATTAAGACTGTCATACGACCTCACTCCATAAGCCCTGGAGAGAGGTTTTGGATTTAATCCAGCCCTCCGGTAAACGATCTTGTGATTAAGAACTAAACACTATCACCTCTCGGCCCTGTTGGACTAGTCCAGAACGTTCCAAATGTGTTTCATCTCCGGGGTACGTACAGGCTAAACCCGCAACTAGCACCATATTATGTCAACATGTCTCAGCGAACTCTACTACTGAGGCATGTCTGAGTTGTGTATAATACCTTAAGTTAAGAAAAAAAACAGCACACTTTTTACTATTATTTGTAGCTTTAAAATTTAGTTTGCGTTATAATATTTAATAGCCGTAAGTTAATTGGTATCGGGTCATGTCAGATTAGCCGACGAAGCTACATCATGCGAAGCATGCAGCGATGATATTATTATTATTACTCTGCGATTCACTAAAAGTGTGTGGCGGAGGATGCATTGCACCTATCCGAATGGGTAATAATTTTGAAGGGATATACAGGATATGGCAGGAGTCGCCATTCGCTAATGTGAGGAACCATCCCAGCATTCGCCTGGAGTGATCCGGGAAAACCATGGAAAACCCAGATCAGAATGGCCGGAGTGATTTATCGAAAGCTACTCCTGTCGGATTTTATGTTTACTCGTCCGGTGAATCCTTTCTATTCCATTCCCTAATCGCTCGTGGATAAAAATGATTATAGGAATAAATCGGTTCGGGCCCTGATTTCTCTTACCTTATTTTCGCGGCCATTCCGAGATATCAATGTTGCTGGCAGCAATATTTGTTTCCAGTCATTCCGAAATACCTCAGTCGTGAATTTTTCAATTAGCTTCTGTCGAGAGTAACGCCTTCCGTGTTCCAGGTCTTCCCAAGCTAACTCCATGAACATCGCATTTACGCTTTTCCTCCAACTACACAGACGGAAAAAAAAATCCCAACACCAAGAAAGACTTGTGTTAGATAAACGAAATTTGGTAGGCGTGTTTATACATCTGAAAGATGACATCGATTCAAATTTCGCGCTTCGCGCATAAGTGTGGCGCTAGTAGCGCTACTCAGAGCTTGCAAATCAGGTTTGCTTTAAATACGCGCTGTAAAGTTTGTGAACGTTATTTACCGCTGAGATTTGACATAGTGAGTTGATGTTAGCCAAGAATGCCTTTAAGAAGACGAAGAAGCCATTATCAACAGCTCACCGAGTTTGAACGAGGTCGTGTAATAGGGCTACGAGAAGGTGGATTTTCTTTTCGCGATATTGCAGAAAGACTTGGCCGGAATGTATCCACTGTGCATGATTGTTGGGTGCAGTGGTCAAGGGATGGTACTGCCTCAAGAAGACCGGGTTCCGGGAGGCCACGTGGCACTACTGAGAGGGAAGACCGCCGTATTCGGCGTACAGCTGTGGCGCATCGTACTGCGTCTGCGGCAGAAATTCGAGCTGCAGTTGGTACCACAGTGACACAACGAACTGTTAGAAATCGGTTACTTCAAGGACAGCTCCGAGCCAGGCGCCCTGTAGCGTGCATTCCACTGACTACAAGCCATCGCCGTTTGCGACTCCAGTGGTGTCAAGCCAGAGCTCATTGGAGGACGGAGTGGAGATCTGTTGTGTTTTCTGATGAAAGCAGGTTCTGCCTTGGTGCCAGTGATGGCCGAGTGTTGGTCAGAAGGAGGCCAGGGGAACGCCTGCAACCAAACTGTCTGCGGCCTAGACTCACTGGACCTACACCTGGAGTCATGGTCTGGGGAGCAATTTCCTATGACAGCAGGAGCACTCTTGTGGTTATACCAAACACACTGACTGCAAATTTGTACGTCAGTCTGGTAATTCAACCTGTAGTGCTGCCATTCATGAACAGCATTCAAGGGGGAGTTTTTCAACAGGATAACGCTCGCCCTCATACCGCTGTTGTCTCGCAACGTGCTCTACAGAGTGTCGACATGTTACCTTGGCCTGCGAGATCACCAGATCTGTCTCCAATTGAACACGTATGGGATATCATTGGACGACAACTCCAGCATCATCCACAGCCAGCACTGACCGTCCCAGTATTGACAGCACAAGTACAACAAGCATGGAACTCCATACCACAAAGTGACATTCGAAACCTGTATGACACAATGCATTCACGTTTGCAGGCTTGCATTCAAAATTCTGGAGGTTACACCGGCTATTAATTTAACAGTATTTCACATTTGAAATGCATTTTCTTGAGCTTAAATTAACCTGTGATCTTGAAAATTTAATCAATTAAACATGTTAACTTTACAAATGCATTGTCCAAATTTCATTACTCTACAATAATTTTTTCTTGGTGTTGGGATTTTTTTTTTCCGTCTGTGTATATGTACCTGTCACGAATTGGGCGGTTCTTCTTTGGACCTTCTCTAATGCCTCCATTAACCTCTTTTGATGGGGACCACATACAGAACAACAATATTCTAAGTGAGGACGCACTAGTGACTTGTATATAATCGATTTAACTTCCGGAGTGCATTGATTTAAATTACGACCTAGAAATCTGAGCAAACGATTTACTTTCCCAATTACATTCTCGATATGCTCATTCCACGACAAATTATTACGAATTGTTACCCCTAGGTATTTAGCGGAATCTACCGTTCTAAGGACAGTGCCATTAATTGCATATTCAGAGCTAAATGACATAATCCATTCACGAGAAGAAAAGAAGACTGTAAAAGCGCTACAGACTAGGTGTACACTTTGCTCACTTCTGCTGGTTATTATATACTTTTTAATATGAGAATTTTCTTGTGTGTGATGTCATCAACTGGATATACAATAAACATCCCATTTGAATGATTGTAATGCAGCAAACACCCAACGTAGTAATAGAATGTGGCAGTAGTTAACATACCTATTATTCCATCAAGCTACAAAGCTCCGCATATACAGGTGCCAAAGTGTACATATTAATATATTTGACGATTTGCGCACAGATCAAACAAAACTAAAGCATGGATTTCAAGAAAATTACTCACAGCTTATACCATAGATCAACAAACGGGATAGTTTATGTACTGCACATACTAACAAGTTCAGATAGTAATCCTCATAAAATACAGGGTGTTTCAAAAAGAATATACGTATTTCGAATGCATATATTTATTAAACTGTAAGACATACGAATATGAAACTTTACACACATATTTACGAACCTCTTAAGTTCAGATTACAGATGTTCAATATGTCCTCCATCAGCCACACGAACAATATCACATCGATACTCAAATTCCTCCCATACTCGGGCAAGCATGTCCTTCGTCACTGATGTTACGGCAGTACGGATCCGGATCCTCAAGTCCTCAAGGTTCTGTGGGAGTGGTGGTACATAAACGTTGTCTTTAATGAAACACCACAGGAAGAAGTCACAGGGTGTCAAATCCGGTGACCGTGGAGCCCAGCTGATGCATGCTAAGTCGCCAGCTCCTTGACGACCAATCCAACGGTTCGGTAGAGTTTCATTCAGATATTCACGCACTTGGCGACTCCAGTGAGGGGGTGCCCCGTCTTTTTGAAAAATGTAGTTGTCATCGTGCAGCCTCGGAAACAAGCAGTTTTGTAACATATCGAGATACTGCTAACCGTTAACCGTGTTTCCATCAAGAAGAATGGGCCGTAAACAGATGATCGGGATATCGCACAAAACACTTTGACTTTAGGCGAATCTCGTACATGTTCAATGACTGCATGTGGGTTCTGTAGACCCCAAATTCGAACATTGTTTGTTTACCTGACCACTAACATGGAAAGTCGCTTCATCACTGAAAACGATGCGTTGTGCGAAAGTGTTATCATTGTCAATAGCATCATTAATCTCGTTACAAAATGCTACACGTTTCCGTTTGTCATCAGAACGCAGAGCTTGTATTAACTGTAACTTGTACGGCTTCATAACCAACTGACGTCTCAAAACACGCCAAATTGTTGTTGTAGGTAGTTGTAACTCCCGACTGGCACGACGAGTTGATTTTGAAGGACTACGTTTGAAAGCAGTTTGAATTCGTGCAACATGTGCCTCAGAAACACGAGGGCGGCCAGGACTCTTTCCTTTACATACACATCCGGTATCTACAAACTGTCGATACCATCTACGAATGTTCCACCCATTCGGAGGATGCATTTGATACCTCAACCTGAAACGTCTTTGCACTGTAATCACGGAATTGCACTTCGCAAATTCGATAACACAAAATGATTTCTGCTGTTGAGTAGCCATTTTAACATATCACGGTTACCAAGAATAACACAAGATGACTGACATTCAGCGGCTATTAAATAAACTAGACTATGTATTCGTTTCTCCAATAGCCGAGCCGGGGCGCAGCGATCGATAGTTTGGACAAAAGAATTCTTTTTGAAACACCCTGTACATGCCTAAAGAAAAACCCAAGTAATTGTTTTATGTTTGGATAGATACGTACAGCTTAGTTATTCGCCAACAGATGATTCCATCAGCAATTTATAAGCGATTGCGATGAGTTTAAATCGTAGAAACTGTAAGACATTGACTTTGGGATTCAGTTACGGATTTTTTTTGTTATAATTTATAAATGTAGAAATAAATCAATCTGGTCGTACACGCGCCAGGCTCCACTACTTAAAACTTTGTTACAGAGAATTTGGTGAACATTATTGAAGTTACTATACAACATTTCAAATTATTGGCATTTTCAAGGAGTGGCAGAAACAAATAATGTTCAAAAACATAAAAGATAAAATCTAACATTCGCAGGAAAGGGAGAGATCCAAGAAAAACAGAGCTGCCCCTCTGCTATTTCCTACTTATACAAATTTATTTCATTGTTTATCTGTAAATTAACACCACAGAGGTAAAATTTCACATGAACGGGCATTGTTAGTCTGATGACACTGGGCAACAACGATTTTGGTGATTTGGAAATAAACACCATTTTTATACGAAATTAGTCCACTGATTACAAATGTGACCTTAATTTTGACATATCAGGTCTAGATTTTAAGCTATGTAATATCCTTCTGTTATATGCTGGATGTTAGTCGAAGTGAATGATTTTTAAAAGTGTATGCGTGTGAGTAACAGACCATTAAAAAAAAAATTGAAACGTGGTGTTCAATTGGAATTGTGTATAATTTTTCGCTGCTTGTCTGGAATTCATTTTTCGTAGTGGTTTACCACTGATGCTGTGTTTAAACTGTCACGCACCATCACTCGTTGCCTTGTCAGTATGTTTTCATCTATCGTATGTTCGGAAATGAAATTTAAATGAAGCATCACTGCGGGCATTGACGTTACGGGTGAGATCGCCAACACAGGCCATTTCAGGAGCCTCGGATATCAGGATTCCCACTGCGTGTTGGCGGCCGTGGGAAGCCAACTTAAGGAATCTATTGGCGATGCGGCATGGCTGGTTGTGGGGTAGATTTATGAGTAGTCATATGCTAGCACTTGATTTAAGGTATAAGGGAGCGGAAATTTTTCATTTGTAAGTAATGGAATAAATCATCGAACAAGTTGCCACGGCAAACAAATATAAACTGCTGAAGCACCTGACGCATTGGTGTATGTGAAAGAAAATTTTCAGCAGATCATAACAAATGGAACGTGTTTTTTATTAGTTATGTTACAGTGGTGTTTATAGAAAGTGTATAAACTCATCTAAGCAATACACGTATAAATATAGCTTCATTTCTATACTGCATACTATTTTACAGTTATAGTTCATATAGCTTTGAGCGGTTGTAGGTGCTACCCGCAAAAATTATTCTTGCTTTGTTAACTTAGGTTCTTGTCAGTATCGGAATACCAGCTTGTATCCTCCATGCCTTTGAGGATTTAAATATGCTTCTGGCCGAAGAATTGTACTGCAGTGGTAAATAAATATAGATGTTTACATTTTAGTCAATAAATTCAATCTGTGAAAATATCCTGCACTTATAAATGCTGTTATAATCGAAAAATATGTACATGTTTTGAATCAGAGTTTGATGAAAGATTATAGTTGTACAGGATGTATCCCTTTCAGATCTGACTACTGCAGAATGTGGTTGGTCCAGTTGTTGCAGAAATGCCCACTTAATTAGATAGCGGGCATACCTTGTCATGATCTTGCCTGAGTGCAAAACAAAAACCTAACTCTTCGTCAGGTACATGTGGTTAGATCGACTATCATTTTGATTTCATACCAACAGGTTAAGAATGCGAATATCAACTTCCACTCATCTACAGAAATTCACATTTTTGGGAGTCCTAAAAACCTTACAACTAATCTCACCTTTATCTTCGAATATAGATCAGTAAATGATAGAAATATACAACGCAACTATTGACGAGAACAATTACAAGAAATTTCGTATTTATGTATTAAATTGTTTATTTGCACTCTCATAAAAATTCAATGCTGTTTGTTTACCAACGTCTTTTACTTTTAACTATTTCAAGAATTTTTTAAATACTTCGGACACATTTAAAATAAAACGATAAAGCACTAGTAAGCAATAAACGGCAACTAGTTACTTGTGATTCTTCAGTGCTATTCACTATTTTACCGATACTACACATATAATCATGAAACATAGCACTGTGGCAGACCTGATTTTCGTAAAATGTTTAGAGTTTGAGCACCAGTAGAACAATTGGGCCTCGAAAACACATTCTAGAACCGAAATTTTTTCAGACTTTCATCTCGTGTTATTAAATCTTGATCTGAAATTGGTATGACTGCATACTTGTGAATACTGTCTACATACGATGTGTTAAGAAATTTTAAGGGGAGAGAATTTTGTCTTTTAAGTAATTACTTATAACAGTCTCAATTATGATAACTGTAAACCTCAATTGTAATACAGTAATCACACGCATGTTTTATTTTGTTTTATAATTCAAATTGATATTCAGTTCGATCACTTGATTCTTATTGTTATAGCAGAGTTAGACGGAGAATAATAGATCTCTTTAAATCCTGGAACAAAAGCATCTTAAGAAATGAATGTTATCGTCGAAGAAGTGGAAAAACTCAATTAATTTCTATGCAATAATTATATCAACCCATCTTTCGACATTTGCTAAAAGAGCTTTTGACAATAAAATTCCAGTGAAACTATTTGTTCAAATGCTCAATGTAGTACACGTTTCTGCTGCCATCGATATATCATAAGCGACGAATCTCTCACGGACGATCATATTTAAATTTTGTTTAGAATATATTTTCCACGATTTTCGTGTGTTGATTGGTTTCAGATCACTTATAAAACTGCTTGTAGTGGATTCAGTAACGATTTAGCCACGTAGCAAGAGTTAGCAAATGCTACCGGACCCGCGCCTTCTGGGGGGGCCTTGCGCCTTCTAGGAGGGGCCCCGCCGCACCTAGGATTCCCGGAGCCTCCCCGTTAGGCCAAATGGCCCCCTTCCCCGCCCCCTTCCACGGTCGGCGAAAACTATTCACATTTGTAAGGGTCCCGCGCTATTTTAATCCGGCCCTGAGTGGGTTTCGTAACTGAGCACAATTTGTTCCCTCGGCAATCATATAGGCGTACAATAGTTTTGCGCAAGAGATCTATCAGATGTCTCACTCCTGGACAAATGTGTATGCCATTCCCGCCCACCAGCCTTGCTTCACTGACATAGTTCCCCAATTGGGTCTCATACGAGTCTTTATGTCGTCATGACATCCTCTGCCCTGTGTTTCTGAACCTGTGTTGTTTCATATGCATTTGTTTCTGACAACGTTTCTTCGCCCTCTGTGTAACTACGATTTTATTTTCTTGTTTATTTGTTAAAGCACAAACCTGTGAACAATACGTGAGGATAGGATTAACTGCATGCTTTAATATTTTTATTTTGGAGGTGTTCTGCTTTCACATAACTTCCAATATTTCAATACATTTTCCTGGAATTCTACAATTGTCCATCAATTAATTTCTAATTGCATATAATTTTTGAATAATAAATCCTTGTCAAGGTACCTACATAAAATGCTGTGAATACTCGATGGGTATATTGTTCAATTTCATCTCTGCTTCATAGTGTTGATTTATCGAGAATTCTGTTTTCATTAGATTTACTCTCATTTTTTTTTTCTTCAATATTTTTTCTACTTCCTTGGGATTACCTGCAAAGAGTGCTGTGTCATCTACAAATCTCAGATGATTTAATCTGTTCCCCGCAACCTTGATTCCTTTGACTTCCCATAAATTAGTGTTATACAGATGATGGGAATTATTCTGGCGAATCTGCATCAACTTGCTTTACTGCTCTTTCAACTTTAAATTTTCCATCTTATTTTTCAATTATAATTGAAGTTAAAATGTTCATATAAACAAACGATACAATGCTGGTATAATTTCTTCGTTAAGTAGCGATGATCTTGTCACTTCATTAAGCAACCCAGGCGTAATTAATAGATATGAATAACCTATATGCAGAATTATATGTTTGAATTCACAAAAGCTCATTCGCTTTAATCATGTAGAATACGTGTTTGTATTTTTAATAACTAGTTAATTAGTTTTGTGATGAAGATTAAAGGCTTTTATTTATTAAATATTAATTAATCAATAGTAATAACATTTTTTGTGTAAAACATATTAAGAAAAGCGAAGCGCTTGGTGTGATTTACTGTCATTATCAACTTTTCAGATCTTTCTTTGAAATACTGTCTCCAGATCGGCTGGCTGTACCCATTATTTTCTAGAATGTTCGGTTCTGAAGGACCAACCGCAGAATTCACCTCGCAGTAGTTAGAACGTATCCAGTATATATAAATATCGTTGGGATGTAGTTGAGGCATTAAATAGTGAATTTATTTTATAAAATATCAAGATTAAATATTGAAACACTAACACTGATTTTATTTAGTTGTATGCCTTCATAAGGAAAAAAATTGTTACAAGAAAATTCAATGTCCGTTCAATAAGAAATGAGAACTTGAATTTGCGTTGTAAAAAGTTATTTTGTTATAAGCACAGAGTGAGATCCTAAATTTGTAAAAATCACGTCTACACCGGGAAGTTATAGGGTGGAAATTGGGGAAATATTCTTAAACGATTCCATGAAGTGAGTTACGGCGATAATATTATCATTTCATGATGTCCCAGCGTCATACGTGGATGTTTCGTCTCACTAACATACGTAGGTTACTGATTTTAGCTGTGATAAGCTTATGAATGATCCGTCAAAAGAACTGATGCTATAGCAGTTAGCCATAAATTTCTTTCAACTACAGGAAGCAAATATTTTCTTGTCTCACACATTAAATTCGTACACATGTAAATATCTCACTTAATCGGTTTATAATTATTCAATGTCTCACTTTATCTGTTTTTAATCAAGCTATTTGTCGAATCATTTATATTAATAATCACATGCTTACGCTTATGGGAAGTTGATATTATATGCAACTGAAGAGAGATCTATCAGAATTAATTAGTGGCTATCAATTAATTCATGTGTGCTTGATTTTGAACGGCACAGCAATTGGGATCAAACCCTGTAATAATTTGTTCCTTTTTGTATCGTTGGGTAAGAAATTTGATAAGCTTTTTTTCATCATTAGTCCTGTGAAATAAAGTATTTTTTGACGTATCATTCATAGAAGGAATTTATCGCTTCAAGTAATTATGTAAATGATTAATTCATCTTAGGTCTAATAAATATATCGTCAACTTTTTAAAGATTTTTTTTTTTTTTTTACTTTTTTAGTGGATAACTGAATGAAACTATATATTATCTGGTGACCATGTTACTCTTGACTTCTGGTTGCAAAGAATCAGATTTCATACATTATTCAGCTAATAGGGCCGTTATTACTTGCTGTTTCACTTTTTGAAACAACAAAAAACGGTTGTGTTAAATCTTCAAATGTTTAGCATGTTTTCCGGTAAATCTTATGAATTGCACTTTAGCATGATTACATCGTAGACTGTTATCAATTTGTTCGTGCTTTAAACAGAAACTGACGTGCTAACTCATTACTGAGAAGAACTTTGGTGTGCGGGGATTTTCGCCGTTCGTCCATCGAATCTCAGAAAAACCTATTCCGCTCAATATGTGACATTCTAAAGAAGGCCTATAACATCAACACAATTTTAAAAAAAGGGTTGTAGTAATTTCTGTTATTAGTTCGTATTCTTTCCGTGAACTCAGTAGTAATTTTCGAGCTAATATTATGATTTATTAAGGTCCTTCTACGTTGGTAATCTCGGAATATTGTTCCCTCGAATGTTCTAAGATTATTTTCTATAGTCTGGTTCAGCTAATGGGTCATTGTTTGCAATAAAGCTACAGATTGCTTGGGAAATTTTAGTTACCTAACTTCTTGTTATTGTATAGTTGTAGTACTGTAATTTTTGTTGTTGCTTGTGGATTGTCTTCTTTTCGACGTCGTAGTCATTAGAGCCAGGAGAGGCTGTGAGTAAGGAACGGGAAGGAATTTGGCCATAGCTTTCTTGAAGGAATCATCCCGGCGTTGCCTGGAGTGATTTAGGAAAATCATAGAATGAAAAAAACTGAACGGTAGGATGGAGATTTGAACCTCTGTCCTGATTGGCAAGCCCGATGTATTGTTGACTTGCAGTCATTAAATCTGTTTTCTATGGAAGCTCTTAGAGTGGCGTCAGTATCATAATTCGTAAAAGAGTTCACCGAAGTGGAATAACATAAGATTAGGATTGAAGAATATGGAATTTTGGAATCAACTACATTATCGAGCAGCACAAAGCAAAAACATATTACGGAGTCACAGCACAGCAATAATCTGTATTCTTGCGCTGTATTAAGCAATGAAATTATTTCGTAATGACGTCGCAACTCGAGTGTGAAATTCTTGAGAGAAGTTGATTTGACATGTAAGTAATAAAAATTATCGCAGTTTTGACAACTATGAGCGATTGGATCACTCGTTTTCCTTAATAAATTCGTCGATAAACAATTTTCCCCGCGTAGCATGTTTATCTAGAAGTGACACTTTTTCCTCCTATTATCGACGAATTTGTCGCATATTTTTATAGAACTGAGATGATTATGGAACCTGTAACATCGCAATCTTTTAAAGGTCATTTTGCTATTTCTTGGTTTTTCTTGCTTTTAAAGCTGCAAACAACCTAACTTGTGATAGTAAGCCGTCATCACAATCATTCATTAGAATAACGAATAGCTATGATCCCAATATATTTAATTTATGGTGGAACAGACGCTCCGGTGGCAATTATCTTAATCATCGTAATATTACTTTTTTAATTATTATCTTTTATAATTTGAGTGTTAAATTTCTCCCTGTCTTTTGCGATTTATAAATTTTAATTTTAAATTCCGTCAACGTTTTTGGTAAGTTATTCATCACTTCACTTAGTAATTTGTTCCAATTACTGACACCCTTTTCAAAAAATAAATCTAGCTTCTCTTCTTTGCACGCCGTCCAACTACTGTATTCGGTACCCAAAAACGTGTGTCCCAAACTACACCACCATATTCAACTAATAGTCTGACCAATGTTTTGTAACCCAGTTCCCCCACTCCTCTGGTACATCCTCTCATCACCGTCTCCAGTAAATGTAGAATTTTAAAATTACATTTGTAATAATGGATTCTTTTTTGGTAAAATTTTCCGTAGGTAAATTAGTCCCCAAACATATTGACGGTGATGGTACACAATTCCTAATTAGCAGATTGTGCGTATAGAAGGAAGACACGCGAGATTGTTGGTGGTGATTCGTCTCATACCTGGCCGCCTCCGTAATATCCTTCGGAAGTAGGCCTGAATGTGCAGGCATTGGATTTTGCACTGCATTTTATTCATTCACGACACTGACAACGCAGTATACTTAACATACACACACAACAGTCTTCCATGAAAAAAAAAGCATAAATACCCTCGAATCACTGGAGAATGCAAAGGGAAACCTCCTCAGAGTAATTTTCCTAAGACAAATTATCCATCAACCTGAGGCTGCACGAACCACGTTAGTATTTATGTATACGCCCAAGTCACAACACCACGATGAAGAAATTCAGAAAATATAATATCAAATTACAAAAGTAATCCAATATGTGAAGGGCGAGAAAAATCAAACTGGATTGTGATAGTGGGAGAAGGAAAAGTGCACAATACTGTAAGAAGTTTTAGTCTAACAGTATCAATAACACAAAAGATGCAGAATGTCTGGTAAGTTCGCTGACTTTCGTTAATAACGAATCACCTGTCAATGTTGTGAGCATTGAGGGTTCGGAAGACTGATGATGCCGTTTTTATGAGGATGACTAGAAACAAGAAAGTATGTAACTTATTATGCCCAATTTGGTACATGACCTTGCCCTTGGAAATGGTTAGGATGGGGCAGCAGACGTGATTTTGGTATTACATGATTACATCACAAAGAACTTTATATTCGTTATTCTAGAGTTATTATATTTTTATTTTAATAAATTGAATATTAAGGATTTTTGCAGAAAAATTCCCCAGTTTCTTCTTTTTTTTCTTCTTTTTCTTTTTTACTGTTATTTTTCGTATTGCTTTTTTGTTTGTAAATACCCTGTCTTTTCCATCTTCTAATACTTGCCGTTATCTGTAATTACCCATGGTTTGCTTTTTCAGCCTGTATCAGAAACGTTTGTTGCTTACCATCTGTCTGATATTTGTCTGCAGGTCTGTAGGTTACCCTGGCACTCACCCTGCTTTGGCAACACGAGGAGTGGACACGGTATGTATTTCTGAATTAGCTGTACTTTAATGTAGTTGGCGACATCGCCGTCTAAATTAACGTAGAATGGACTACCAATGTAAACTATCTCTAACGCAGCTATAGTACCTTACAGCATTTGTTATTTGAATATTTACTTCCATTCTTAAATACACACAGTCCAGTCAATATTTAGCACCCCAAGATAACAGTAGCTTACATAAGCCTTCTACGGTCTCAGACCGTAGGTCCACCGGAATCCTCATAGGAGGTAGAAGGATGGCATTTTATTCGCGTTATATATGCGCTCTACCGAAGAGTTACAGTTAATTATATAATACATAAACACAATACGAAATTTAAAAGATTAGATGTTTTGTTCCTGTAACTCTGTAAAAGCTGTCCGTTTATTTGTTATTATTTAGTTTAGAGTTGGACAGATAGGTGCAAATTATTGATTTTGTAGTTCCCATTCATTCTACAAAGTCAGGCATATACTCATATCTTCGAAATACGATATTTTTCTCCATGTACGAAATTTGTATATGTTGTTCCATTAAGATCAATTAATTTTTAAATATTAAACACGTGTAAATACTATATGATATAAGTTGTTTCTCTTTTGTTAATTTTCCAAATGGAGTAGTCGATTTTTCTGTATTTTTTAGTATCATCTCGCGATTATTCTATGTAGACAAAATCGAAAACGTCTAAGGTGGGTATGATATATGGTTTTAATTTTAATAAAGTTTTTCCAAAATACTCTAGTTATACTAAATATGATAAATATTTCATTTTCTGTCTAAAATGGATTATTTTTGATAGTTTAATTAATTCCTCTGTTTCTACAGCATATATTTGCAATGTTTAGTGTTCACGTAAATGATGAGATTGCATAACCTAGGAATAAACTCTTAGAAGCTACAAACTGCAAATGCCAATATAAATCACTCCCTATCAACCAATTATATGATGTAGGTTTTGCAGGCAAATTAACCATGTTGAAAATCAGGTTTTTCTCCAAACATTTTTTTCTTAACCCTTTATAATGTAAATAAATTCCAAACAACGTTGCTGCTCAGAAATAAGTTGTTTTATTGCAGGAATGCATCAGTTTATAGAAAATAGTTATTTGCATAAAATTCCATGAAGCCTGCGATCAAACGGTAAAGAAAATATAACAGTTTCTCAAGAATATTCGGTAAAAAAGTAGCCATAAAGAACAATCATTACGCTACTCGCACTGCCATATCTTTTACTCCAGATTCAGATCAGGTGGAAAGAACGCTGTTTAATAATCAGCTTACTATAGCACCCGTTAGAAATTATAGTCCGTTCATTTGCAATAGGCGGCTCAAGGTCGCTGTGTTTCATTCTCTCTCCACTGTACTTACCCCTACGTGCGCACGTGTGCGGGCAAGTGGAATATTACCTTGAACCGCCAGTTCGTAGTGAACAGACTATAATCCTACAAAGGTCACGTCGCCTTCCTACAGAGTTGCAAGTATTCAAGAATTTCAACTTTCAACTTTGGAAATGACATAAATATATAATCGTGACAGACACACAATACTTTAATATTCCCAAATCTTTTTTCAGCTCTGCAGAATCCAAAACAAAACTTAAATCAAGTCCATACTTGTTACTTGTCTTCAATGAACTCAGACTAATGGTGTTGAGTTACAGCGCAAACAGTTATTCACCATTACAGTAAAATAAAGCATACAATAAGTAATAAAATTATTTCAAATGTTCTGCTGAATGTTATGTGTTTCTGACTATGTTGAATTATTAACAGTAAGAAAAATCGATTAGTAATGTTCATATTTACATGAATTTATGCTTTTGTCAGAGAAATTGACGATTTTACTTCGGGTTTTTCCTGTACATGTACTTGGTATTTTGGTTCAGATATTTTTTCGTGCATGTCTTGCAAAATAACTGATTCATTTGAAATTTTAAAATCAGCTGTGCAATAGGAACTGTAGAAACAACAATCAATAGTATTACACTCATATAAGGGTTGTTAACAATATTTTCTTTCTTCCTTTTTACGTCATTTGTCTGCCAGTCATAAATCAAATGGAATGACGATAAGACAGTTAACCAGCGGTTAATGGCATGTTGACGAACGCCACAGAATAAAATAAAGAGGTGATACTACAGTAGCTAGCTGTTCATTGAATAATCTACACGCTACGCCTTTTTAATAACATTTGGCGGTGTCTGAAAAAAGGATTCTTTCATACTTTACGCCGAAACTTCCGTTCTAATGGATGACGGGTTGCTATAATACTTTATTTGGATTAGTGGCTACACTCTGTTGGGAAATTAACTCCTGTAATTGATACTTCATTTAGCAAAAAGATCCGTTTGACACAAATTTCGTATCAGTTTCGTAAGTACATCTTTACCTCTATTAGCATTTTTTTAAAAAAAAAAAAAAAAAAAAAAAAAAAAAGGTATTACACAATTTACTTTTAGGACGCTGTTTTAACGTGTATAAAGTTATAGTCTCTATACTGACTAGGAGGGGTGAACTGTTGGGAAAAGTGGTATAGCTACATACTTTTCCTATAACACTGAAATGCTCCAGAAATATTTATCTGAAATGAGAGATTGGAATGCCTTTGTTTATTGGAATAGTTCCCCCATGATTTCCATAAAACCAAAGCTCCCCTCCCTCTTCTTGCGATTCTGGTGACGTCATACCAAAGATAGCTCTGTAAGCTGCTAATTAGTGCGTGTCTTTTAGGAACAAGGAACGGGAAAGAATACGGCCATGGCCTTTTGAAGGAAGCATCCCGGCATTTGCCTGGAGTGATTTGGGGAAACCAAGGAAAACCCAGTCGGAGATTAGAACCGGCGTCCTCCGGAATGCAAGGCCAGAGCGTTAACCGCTCACCCACCGTTAGTTTGAGCGTCGTACACCTCAGTTACGATCGTTTCAATAGTTTACGAATATAAAACATTGTTAATTAAACTAGTATCTACTCTTTGATCCATAAATGAGTATCGTGGAGCCAACTATGTGAAAGTTTGTGTACTTGTTTTTGAAATTGTCGAGGACTATGGAAAGTTGCAAAATGTTGCGTAAATGAGCCCCGAGGTAGATGGAAACTACTAAAAAGTGCAGAGAAGTTTTCGCTTTACAGATTAAAACAGAAATTAGCCAAAGATAATTCATCGAAAAAAAAATTAATTGCGAATGACGAATAAAAGTAGTCCAGCTATCTACGTAGCTTGTTACTCGAACAGTGAGATTTAAGGACGTTGTAAAGAAAATTAAAGCTTGTAAACCACAGTACTTAAGAGAGTATGTTAAAACATATAAAGAAAAATAAATACCTGCACATTTTGCGAACATTCATCAATGTACAACAATAAAAATAATGGAGTAGAGGTCCTGAAAATCAAATGAGTATCAATGAATCATATTCACGAAAATAACTGTTATAAACAACTTACTCCATAAATCGCTGTTTTTCCACTTTCGTTTGGTCGTGAGCCAGAGCCGGAGTTCACCTACGACCAGTCTTGAATAGTAAGCAGTCAATTACATCCCACAACACCTGATTAATTAGTCCTATGAATTTTAAGTACTCTTGATTAATGTTCGCTATTAATTTGGCAGGTGGCCTGATGCCTGCTGCAATTTAGATCACGAAATTATAAGACAGGGGGGAAAAAGAATAAGTATGATTACAGTTAATTCGATTTTGTTATTATTTTCTCACAGTTTATCTGCTGCTAATCACAAATAAAACTGGTTTTGTTCGTACCCTGGTACTATCAGATCAGCTGACGAATTTCAATAAAACAAGTCTAGGGGCAAACCTCATCCATCTCCTGCACAGAAGATAGTTTGTGATTACGTGATGACAGAATCTGCAAATCTTTCAGTTTTCTTCAGATTCACAAATTGTAACTCGTGGTTGTGAAAAAGAAACACTGTACTCAACTCCCGTATTATTTCTCACTCTCTTCCAGGATATTGAAGCCAAATTCTATACATATGGACGCAGTTTCATAACTGACATTTCATGTCAGTCATTACAGCGAAAGAATAGGGAAGATAAATTTGAAGAAGAGGTGGATATGGAATTCAGGGAATTATCCGGAAGAAGAAGTTTAAAAGCAGAAATTAGAGACAGGTGTAACAACATACAAAAGAATTTAACCAGGCTTTAGACGCCAAAATTTAGCTGAATTCAGAGCTTGTAAGAAGCTGATTTCTCTTGAAGTTCTAAAGGCCACGTTAAAGGTTAAATCTTACGCTGAATGCAGCAGTATGTTTCTATTAAAAAACATTAACGAAACGCGACAATTGTTTCGGCAATTTTTATTAAACCAAAACCAAGTTGTTTGCATATTTTTATATGTAAATTTATTACTTAATTCTTGTGGTTTTATAAAATGATTAATAAGAAAACTAAATAATTTTTAAGGAAAAAGACAACAACGTTAAGAAATTACTTCCATATCCGCAGTAAAATTGTGACTATCCTGATTTTTTCATCCTCTGCTATAAGATTCAGCACCTGCTCAGATATCGATTAATAGGGCCTTTCTGTCGTATATCATATGAAGAAAGTAGTATGAATTTTGGTGCACTGAAATTGCATAGTTAGTAAGTTAAGAAAGAGGAACCGTCGCTTACCACAATTCTTATATCACAGCAATACAGGCATATACAAAACTCAACAGTAATGAAATTCTTTACGCTTAATTTTTTCGCCAGCGGTAGAACATTAAAGTGGATA
>JARYHS010002408.1:0-19934 GCA_031002005.1 Vandiemenella viatica
CAGAACAATATTATTCACTTCAAGGCAACACGAAATGTACTGTGGTAAACACACGTTAGATTTCGTAATTATTGATCATTGACGCAATTATTATAAACTGGACACGGAACAGTGAACAGGATTTCTTTTCTGGGCCACCTACCGTTAAACACTGAAACCGCTTGTCAAGCTCTGAGTGCACCGCAAAACTTTTGTTGTGATTGGTAGATAATTGTTTAGGTTTCTGCTTAAATATATCTAATATTATAATAAGCAACTGTGTCAGCTATAACGCCGTCTGTCACGACATGACGTAACTTTATGACGTCGCGCAATGACATCACGCTTTACGTCATTATTATTGGTAATGTACGTTATTTAACAACATTTCCAAGTATCCGCGAATAAATTAACTGAAAGAACATTGAAATAAAAGTATGTATTGCGTTAAAATCGACGTATCAATCATTAGATGCTTATATTTACGTAATATACTTTTGATATATAGAAGTATTCCTTAAATTCTTTGTACTACCATGCTCATATTAATCCGAACGACCTGAATTGGACATCGCTACATTTCATCCTGGGACTTATTCAACCCATTATACACATCTACCAAGACAGTACTATACCCGGTAGGTGGTACATTCATGTTAATATCCAAAATTGAGACTCACCCACCTCACAAAAAAACGTGACATATTTTAACATATTCGTTATAGAAACGAAAATATGGATTGTATTTCGTTAATAAAAATGTTGTGCAGACATTGAAAAGCACTTCATTTTGTTTTTTAAAACATTCAAGAGAAATTACGTGTCCATACAGAACATTAAAAGTTAACATTTTCAAACAAAAAGTTAATTTTGAAGAAACACTAGCGTCAAAAGAAAGGAAGACGTTTTACCGATCATCTTTCAGTTAAAATAACTGACTATTAATGATAAAATCAATATTTGCCATGTAAAGATAGTTTTAGGTGAGTGCATTGACAAATAATTGCAGATTTTTGAAGTTAGTTAATTTTGCGGTGTGCTATGAAGACATGTTGTTCCCTTACTACCACATTTAAAAATATTTTAGAAACATACGGAAAAAATTATAACTAAATGACTGTTGTCGGTGACATGAGATGTCGTCAACGCATTCTGAGTTGACAGTATTTTAGCGTAAAAAAAACTAATTTTCACCTACCATTAATAACGAAAGCTGCTTAAGGCGAAATGAACACTCCTTTCAAAACATGATGAGGGGTCAGTAGTTGAAGGCACAATTTCACAAATTGTTGTCACCTTTGTGGTTTTAGTACGCCTTTTTAGCTATAGCAATATTCTGTGGGTGATTCTGTTAAAACTCAAACGACAGGTGAAACGTTGGTTTGATGTTCTTACCGAAAACGTTATTGGTAAGTATCCAAGGACGTGGATTTAAAACATTTGGTAATTAATGAACTGCTGCGATTGCTAGCGGACACGTTTGAAATTATTAGTTTATTTCGCGATTTATACGCTATTATAGTAGGCCAACTTATCACTCCATTCTGATGTTAATACTATGGTGAACTCTTCCGACAGTAGTCCGTAAAGAACCTGCACTGATTTGAGGGGTGAAATTGTTACCAGTCAACTGGTAACCCAGAATACAACCAGAAGCTTAACAAGTGCGAAAATTTTAGAAGCTGATACTAATCAATAATGAATGACAATGAACGATTGTTTCTATATTTCGTAACTGTTGTTTATGAGACATATAGTTTCGAGGAATACACAGGAAACTGGGAACAAGGAAACGTAATGCTGGCCAATATGTGTATAACAGTAGTTGACCCCTCTGCTGCGGTCTTGGTAGGACTCATCCGCTGCTACTGTAGGCATCGCGGGTGCCGACCCGGAAGAATGGTGGTTAGCGCTCGGGTAGTTCCGGGAGCAGACGGTTCGATTCCAGCCTCGGACATAAGTGATTTTCATGAATTGTTACGTTCTTCTTGTGTTTAATGTACTGTGGATCACTAAAATCACAACATACACCAACTGAGAAGCTAAAATAATGGAGAGGCTGCACGTATCGATAAACTTACACAAATGCTTTCTTGGTTTATTTTTTACCAATTCAGTCTTAAAATGAATGTTATATTTTTTAAATGTCACGGAAAAGATTATTTACCAAGGATTGTAAAGGAATCCGGCCACAGTATTCAAGTATGAACTAGTCCACTGTTAGCCTGAAATTATTTCGTTAATCCTCTGAAATCCAAAACATGGATTTTGTTGACCGTGACATACACAAAATTACTGACAAATATACTTGAAAGTGGACATCCAAAATGTCAGTGCCAACAGAACTGGTAAAAATTTCAATGATTTCATGAAAAGAAGTACAGCTTCGAAGGCTTACTTTTAACTTAAATAGAAAGGCAAGCCAAAGTTTCGATACGATAAAACTAGTTTTCGTAGAAGTTACTGATTCAAAATGCTATTCAGGCATCCTATCAGAAGAAATTGTTCTACTGTCATTGTTGTATACAACTAAGTAAGTGAAGTTAAGAGCAAAGTTATAGTCAGAACGGATAAACTTCTTGATCATAAAAATCTAACAATTTCCGTCAAATCGCTTAAATCAGTTAATGGTGATCTGTTACTGTGATCTTAACTGTCTCCTGTAGCACGCTTATTACTGAAAGAAAATTATTGATTTATGTTCACCAATCTAATCTATGTATCAACAAATTTGCTGTCATCACAGCTATAGAAGGATGGAGTTCAATACTGTGAAGACGTAACAATGTTTTTAATTGGTTAGGGCTTTACTACTAGTCGACTTCAAGGTCATTAGGGCACGGAGAACGCTGGGGAAAGTAACGCCAATTATCGCAACCATGGTAAATCGGGAAACACGTCGCGGCATTCGCTTGGAGTAACTTCGGAAAACCAAGGAAAACCGAAGTCAGGACAATCGGACCGGTGATCCAACATGCGAATTTCCGAATTCCAGTCTCGAGCGTTAACCACTCACCCAACAAGTTCGGTAACACAACAACCCCAAAATACCTTCCCAAAGAAGAAACGGTTATACGTGGATCTCAAGTTTCATTAAGTCTGAGTAACGGTCTCCAGTAATTTATCGAATTACTGAAGCTGTTGAACCAAAAATTAGTGTCAAAATACTAAAATACAACAGCGATGAATGAGGACGAATTTTGCGTAAGGATCTGAAATAATTTAATATTTCGAATATTGAAAATTATGAGTCAGCTGAAAAGGAGACCCTGAGATCAAGAGCTTCACTGCAAACTGTTCCAAATTTTTATAGTTTAGCGCTGTTATTCTCTGCAGTTGGTTTGTAGAATAGCTGTTATAGTTGAAGGAGGAAATTGTAACTTTACGCAGAGCATTTGACCACTCGGAACTTGCTTTCCATTTAAAGCAGAGGGTCTGGCTGCGAGTAATATTATAACGTCTATAAGCTGAGTAATGATAAAAAGCTACATTATCACCTGTTTAAAAAAGTTTTCTCACTGATAGGAAGCTATTATTTGACTTCCGTAATTGCTGCGGATGATTCTTTTCAAACATTTCTAGGACTCATTTTCAGTGATATTTCATTGTATGTGTACTAAGATTTCATATATGTCAAGATGATGTTTCGCATTGTGGTTGATAACTTCCCTGAGTTTAACAGAATTCATTTTACATAGGCCATATCAAAACTGATTACATCCTTCTGCTTCCGTAAAAGTTTTTCATCGCAACAAAACTAAGTTCTGTGAATAGAAACTTAGAACGCGTCGCTACGAACGTGAAAGTAGGTATTTAAATAATCTCCCGGTACGTGGCTTCTCACGAAACGTAGCCCACCTCTGCAAAATTTTAACTCAACTGTCTTGTATTTAGGCAACATTAATCAAGCAATGTATTTACTGCAACTTGTCAGTTCCTTTCCTCCAGTTTTCCATGTGTTTGTTCATTAAAAAAAAAAAAAAATCCATCTGATGCGTATATCCATAACAACTTTTCTCAGCAGGTAGAAGAATAAAAAATCCTGTTCCAGTGCCATAAGCATATCTGTCGGTTTCGCGTGAGACATTGCAAGGAACGGTAGTCATTCCACTAATATTTGTGACAGTCGGGCATTTAAACGTATGATTGTGGTCAGCTGCAGGGCTGAGAGATTTTAAGTCTCAAAACTACCTACGTTCTGGAATTCTTCACGGGTCTTCTGCCGGATTAGATCTTCTAGACACGACGTTTCGGCAGTCACCTCCGCTGCCTTCATCTGGTGAGCTGTCATCGCGAAGTAGCTGCCGCGACGGTTCGGCACCGAATGTGTGCGCTTCTTTTTTATTTTTTTTATTTTTTTTTTATAATCTTTCATTCCCTCTGCTGAAGGCAGGGGCGGGCCGTTGTAGAACGCGAGTTCTTTTCAGCCAGTTGGGTTACATTTTATTTTTGTATTCCTTTATTTGTTACATTTCCTTACTATTAACTTAAAAACTAAAGACTTAATTTGGGGCTGCAAGATTTTTAGTGTTTGAATGGGTCCTTTGGACTTTACGTCCTTGTTATTATTTTTGAACATTTTATTTGATCATGGTAGAAATAAGTTGTGTTAACAGCTGCAATATCTTGGTCAGGGTCAGCTGGTCTTGGCTTCTGTCCCTTTCGTCAGGGAGTGGATGGCTGGAACACCTTGCACAGCCGTTGTCTTGATCGTGGTGTTGGCGTTGGATATCTTGGCGGCTTCTTTTCGACGTCGCTTCTTTCTGACTTGTTCAATCTGTCGGCCAGCGGTGTTTGTGTGCGTCGTGAGGGGCTGGCTGCCTGGGGCCTGCATGGCTCTGCTGATACGGTGTACTAGCTTTCGGCACGTGGACTGTCTTGGCGCTAGGGTGAGGCAGGTTTTTAGCAGTTGTTTTCCACAGATTACGCCTTACAGGACAGCCTTCGTATGAGGCTGCGTGCGTACCGCGGCAGTTGGCACATGTTGGTTGTGCATCCCGCGGTCGGCTGCATTTTTTGACGTTGTGCTTTTCTCCGCAGCGGACACAGCGCTCCTGAGCATGGCAGTCTTTGGCAAGGTGCAGAAACTTCTGGCACCTGTAGCACTGCTGGATCCCTGCGATTTTCTTCCTTCTTTTCTTGCGTTGGTGTTGGCTTGGAGCCTCATCTGGTTTTGTGGCTGTCGATGACGCATGGGGTCGCTGGTGCACCTGCAGACGCGGTGCCTCTGGCTGTTTTTCCTGGTACAGGATCCCTGCGTCCTGCAGCAGTCTGATTGAAGCTTCTATGTCACCTCTCCGGATATACAGGGCGCCCCACTTGCTCATGTCTTGGCTGGTATATATTTCCTGAGCAATGGTTGTTTCGGAGCTGGTAGACGGCTGCAGTTGATCACGTGGCGAAGCATGTTCACTTCTTCTTGGTGAGGTTGCAATGCTTGGTGATGTCTGCTTCTTGGCTGGTTTTTCCGGTGTTGATGGCGGAAGTGGTGAGGCTGGAGACGGCAAGGCTGACGTTTGTAGATGGGCGAGCCTACATTTTAGGTCATCCAAATATTCCTCTTCCTGGAAGTCTGGTGCAAACACGCATGGCAGAGGAACCAGCTTTGCCCAGGCTCGTCCGTCTTCTCCATCCTCGACTTTTTCCCATACTGGGCGGGCTAGATGCGCTTGTGTGGGGTCACTAAGCGCCAGGTAGAGTTCATTGATGACACCGCAGGGGAGCATCCATCTGTAGATCTTCTTGTATACCTCTACTCGCAACTCCATCATCAGCTGATCGTCCTCGATGCGACTCCTCCAGCTACTTGGCAAGTAGTGATCGTATCGGACTTCATACTCCTTCTTGCCAGAAGAGCACCAAAAATATATAGGCCAGTACTCTCTGTCCAGTTCATTTGTGGAGAAAGACTCGAAGGAGGAGCTCTTGTAGCTGCAGTTTCTTGGTGAAGGCGTTGTGTTGCATGCTCCTGGGGCCTCTTGAAGCTCCAGCAGTGCATCCCGATGGCTCTCCTCAGCATCTGATGACGGCCCTCGGCGCCCTCCACTGGCTTGAGAAGTGACAAGGCCCGACCGCCCACTTCTCCCGCCCTGAGAGGAAGTGATGGGAGAGACACTCCATCCTGCTGCATTTGGAACCGACTCCTGGCACCCCGCTAAGACACCTACGGCAGGTCTTCAGAGAAAATGGATACTCAAGGGAGCAAATTGAACAAGCATTTCGCCCCCGAAAACCAAGATTAACATCTGAACAAGAAGATGCTCCAAAATCCGTCGCAGTGTTACCTTACGCTGGAAATACCTCTGGAAAGATCGGAAGGATTCTAGCTCGATTTGGCATAAGGAGCATCTTCCGTCCACCTGCGAAGATACGAGACATGTTGCCCTCGGTGAAGGACGATCTCGGACTGCGAGTTCCGGGCGTTTACTCGATCCCATGCGAATGTGGCAAAATATACATTGGCCAGACCATTAGAACGATCGAGGAACGCCGCAACGAACACCAGCGACATCTGCGGTTGCTGCAGTTAGACAAATCCGCAATAGCTGAACACGCTGTGGAAAATTTCCACAGCATAAACTTCAGTAAGACTGAAGTATTGGCTCAGACGCAGTTTTTCTGGGATTCCGTAATTAGAGAATCGCTGGAAATTCGCCTCAGCACCAACAACATCAACAGAGATGGCGGTCTCTTCTTAAGTGAAGCTTGGAAGCCTATCCTCCATGACCTGAAGCAGCAGCAGAATAACATTCGTCCCAGAGAGAGGGCAAGGGACACAGCAGTCCAGGGCGGAGCCCGGTTGACGCGCCGACCAATGGGAGCGCGGCAGGCAGCCGCTCCCGCCAGTGGGCCACCGGCCGCAGGGTATATAAGGAGCCAGTACCACGAAGCGACACTCGTCCCGTGATGTTCTACATGGCGGCAGACGTCTCGTCAAGAATGAAAAAGCTAAACAGAAACCTGCGGGACATCGACTGGGAAGCTTTCCAAGGCCATCTCTCCCAGCGTATCGAAACGGCGCCACCACCTTCAGTCATCGGTCCCTCTGCCGCAGTGGCCAACCTGGCAGACTGGATTAACGAGGCAGCGGACGCAGCCACCCGACCACGACGCAACCGGCCTCCCTGTTCAAGACAATTGCCTCCCTACATTAGAGAGGCAATTGCCACCAAAAATCAACTAACTCGGGAGTGGCACGTCACAAGGGATCCGACTACCAAGAGGATCATCAACCGCATGCAGCGGGAAATCAAAGCGGAAGTGGAGCATCATAGGATATCAGACTGGTCCAATTTCATCTCTACTCTGGACCTGCATGATGGATCAGCATGGCGAACCACTAAGGCCATTCTCCGGCGAGGACTGAAGATCCCGCCATTAGTGGTTGGCAATAACTACATCTGCGAAACTGAGGAGAAGGCTGAGGCCCTCGCAGAGACCTTCAGAACTAATTTCCAACCAGTTGAGGACCCAAGGGATGACGAACATATCAGATTTGTAGAACAACGCCTGAGGCGCTTCCTTGAAGCGGAACCCCCGGATGAGGACGTCATAGAAGAGATCACGATCCAAGAGGTCTCGTCTTCGCTTGCAAGTCTAAAAGTCAAGAAAGCAGCAGGCCATGATGGGATTGGTGGAGGCATCCTTCGCCAAATGCCCCCATCTGCAATACAATATATCACGGATGCCTTCAATGAAGCAATTCGAAGAGGGGAATACCCACAAACATGGAAACACGCTGAGGTGATACCGATACCAAAAGCGGGAAAGGATAAGAGGTCACCAAACTCCTATCGTCCCATCAGCCTCCTGCCGACACTATCAAAAGTGTTCGAGCGTATCTACTTAAAGAGGCTTCACAGAATTATCGATGAAGAAAGGTTGTTACCGGACGAACAGTTTGGTTTCCGGAAGCAGCATTCCACACCTCAGCAGCTGCTCCGACTCGCTGAGGAAGCATTCGCAGCCTTCGAGCGCAGAGAATGCTTTGGTGCGGTTTTACTCGATGTAAGCCGAGCTTTTGATTCAGTGTGGCACCAGGGCCTCCTCTACAAGCTTCTTGCGCACGGGGTCCCCCTCTCTCACATCAGGTTGCTAAGGAGCTATCTGGAAGGACGGACCTTCCGGGTTGTGTTGGACGGCGCGTACTCTTCAGTGAAGAACATCTCTGCAGGAGTCCCGCAAGGGTCAGTATTGGGACCAATACTCTACAGCCTCTATACGGCGGACACTCCTAGCACAGCTCGCGTTGAGAAGGCTCTCTACGCCGACGACACAGCCATGTATACAAAGAGCCTAAACGTCAATACCTTGCGAACAAGATTGCAACAGGCTTGCAACAAAGTTCAACAATGGGCGACCAAGTGGCGCTTAGCCTTTAACGCGCCGAAGAGTCAAGCGATCATTTTAACAAGGAGGAACGTGCCACACCTAACGCCTCTGACCCTCTTCGGAGAAGACATAAATTGGACCAGGACTGCCACCTACCTAGGAGTCAAAATAGACAGAAGGATGACGTGGAAGCCCCATGTCACAAGTGTCCGTGGAAAAGCCGCAGGGAGACTAAGAACTTTATACCCTCTCCTAAATCCCACATCAGCACTGAGACCGGACCTAGGCATCCGACTCTATGTCGCTCTCGTCAGACCCATACTGGAGTATGCTGCGGTCGTCTGGGGCAACACTGCTACCTCCAACCTTCAACTGCTGCAGGTAATCCAGAACAGGGCCATCAGGAATGCGTACCATCTGCCGAGAGAGACGAGGGTAGACGTCCTCCACCAGATAAGTGGACTACCACGACTTCGCCAAAGATACGTAAAGTTGGCAGCCCAGTTCTACAATGCAAGCCAAAAGTCTACCAACCCTCTGATAACAGCTCTGGGAGCTGAACCGATTTACGACAACTCTCTCAGATGGCCAAGAAAACTCCTGGACCACCAGTAAAGAAATGATCAAACCCAAACTATGAAATAAAATACCGGGTATTGACAAACCCCGACAGGACACACACTCTCAGGACAACCACAAAGTAATATGGAAGGCGATGCGCACAAGCGCAAAAACTTCCCCACAATCTGGGACCCAGGTTATCCCAGTTATGATGTCAAGGCGAGGCGAAGCGCACACTCGTCAGCCAGCAGTCGGACCAGTAGCACCGCCGGATACCACGCCGCTCATCCAGTACTTCCAGCGCCGCCGCCAGAGTGCTCTTAGGCCGCCCGGCTATAAGAGGGCAGCGCGCCGACCGCTACTCCAGTTGCTGCCGCGCTGCGGCAGGGAGCGCATCGCTTCAAGCGATCTCGACGTTCGAAGATCAGAAGAAGACGAAGCAACCGAGCAACGCCAACAACTGTTGGTCTTCTAAGAAAAAGCAATGTCGTCATCTTCGGAAAAAGCAAATTCTGTCTGTCCTTCTTGTTAGACAGATACTGTGAAGTAGCCACAGTGGTAGGGTTTTTCCGAGGAACTGTCAGGGTATTACCACTCCACGGCCCACCCCCTGGGTGGAACCCCCGAGTGAGAGGTGTAGGGTTGCACTGTCCTGGATACCTTACGGTGACAACTAAGGGCCAGTGCAATACCCCCTGTCATAGTGAGTCAGGTTAGGTGTAGGTTATTATAGGAAACAATTTCAACAAATTTATTAATACCCCAGACCGCCACGGAGTCCGCAAGGACTGCCGAGGCCATGTCCTCCCAACAGCCCCAGCCTCCTGCCTCAAAGCGTCAGCGCTCTGGAGATGTGGACACGCTCGACATGGAGGCCGAAGAGACGGCTTCCGTGCCGAATGTGCCCACGGGGAATCGTTTTGAGCCCCTACAGGACCTAAATAATGCTGCACCCGATACGGAAACAGACAGTCAAAGGCCCCAACAACCGCGTGAGCCGAAGGTTCCCCCGATTATCGTGTATGAGACTGCGGGCTACTTCAAAACTGCTGAAGAGCTCAGGAAAAAGCTGACAGGAAATATGAATCTAGCCTATAAAGCCTCCAGTATCAAATACCAGGTGTATAACGAAACTGACTTTGCTTTCCTCATGGCATACTTTAGGGAAAGAAAGATGCAGTACCACACATATGAGTTCGACAGCAAAAAGAAACCACTGAAGGTAGTTATGAGGCAACTGCCGATTGACATGGATGTGAGCGAGATGCGCGACGAGCTTGTAAATCTCAAGTACCCGGCTCGAAATGTGTCCCAACTGACCAAATTCGACAAAGAAAAGAATGACAGGGTGCCAATGCCGCTGTACATGGTGACGCTAGATAACACTGAATCAGCGAAGCAGATATATGACCTTGAAAAATTTTTGCACCTCAGAGTGAAAGTAGAAGTTTACAAAACACCTGAGGGACCCTCCCAATGTCACCGCTGTCAGAAATTCGGGCACGGTCAACAACACTGCCGGATTAATCCTCGATGTGTCAAGTGCTCCGGGGAACACCTCACAACAACATGTACCAAAACAAAAGACGAACCGCCCAAGTGTTCGAACTGCTCTGGTCAGCATCCCGCGAGCTATCGCGGCTGTCCGCAGTATAAGAAAATTGTGCAGGCGAGAAATGCCCGAATTCAGCAAAAAAAGCAAGATAAGGATAAGGAGAAAGCTGACAAAACCGAGACACCAGACGTCTCTGACAGGCAGCAGTTCCCTTCCCTCCCACCAAAGACGAACGCATGGACCGATAACGGCCAGACAGACAAAACCAACAAGACAGACCGCAACCAGGACCATACCAAGACTGACAACCAACCCAAAGCTGGAGGACTCGGCTCCGACTTTGCTGAGATAGTGTCTTTCCTGAAAGAGTTTGACTTCCGAAAGGTGATAAACACGGTGAAAACCGTGGTTACCAAATTTCGAGAGACCGACAATATCTTAGAAAAGGGACTTATCCTAGTACAGGCCGTCACCGAGTTCTTCAGCGATGGCGAGACAAAATAAATCAACCCTTAACATACTTGCGTGGAATGCCAACGGCATCTCCAATAAGAAATTAGAATTATTAAATTACTGGACAAAAATGACATCGACATAGCCCTCATAGGAGAAACCCACCTAAACCCCGGCAACGACTTTAGGATGAGGAACTACATTGTAACACGCACTGACCGACACGCAAGGAGGAGGCACTGCTGTCCTGGTCAAAAACAGGCTGGTCCACAGAGACCTTCCTGAAGCACAAACCGGTGACCTGGAGCACACTGCTGTCGAACTTGTATTAAACGGGGAACCTCTCCATCTAGTCGCAGTCTATAACCCACCAAGTAAGGAACTGAAACAAGAAAACGTGCAAGCACTGTTAGATAGGAATGAAACAGTAATACTAGGTGGTGACTTGAATGCCAAGAGCCAGATCTGGCATAGTAGACTTACCAATCGGAACGGAAGGGGGCTACTTAGGGTGCTGCACGCCAGCAGGAACGTTGAAGTGTTAGCGCCCGACGTTCCAACCCACTTCCCGAATACGGCAGGGCATCAATCGGATGTCCTGGACGTGTTCGTTGTGAAAGGACTGAGCTGGCAAAGGGAAATATCAACCCAATGTGAGCTCAGCTCTGATCACAATCCGATTCTTCTGTCAGTCAAGCTGAAAGAACCACAGCGTCCGAAAATCTTCACAAGCTTCCAGACAAACTGGGATCATTACAGAGACGATGTCTCTGCACCTCAAGGACATACCAACTTGTGACAACAAAAAGTGGATGAGGCTGTGTCACAGTTCACCGCAGTAGTGCACGAATGCACTAAACAATCGACGACTAAAACAACAAGGACATTTGAAAAGCCAAAAATCCCAGAACATATACAAAATCTAATCAAGCTTAAAAACCGAGTCCGCAAGAGGTGGCAGAAATGGCGAGACCCGACTGACAGAAGGATGGTCAACCATCTAGTAGATGAATCAGAGAGAATCTGAAAATTCACAGACACCAAGACTGGCAAAACAAAATCGCAACAGTACAAAACAACAACAAAAAGATATGGGCACTTGCGAAGTCAGTCAGCAAAACATCTCAACCTATTCGGCCTCTTCGTGGCCCGCAAGGGCTTGTGTACGACCCTGCTGGGAAGGCACAGCTTGCGGACACGCTAGAAACCACTTTAAACCGAATGAAATAGCTGACGATGTAAGCGAATCTCACAAAGAACATGTTCTGAGTGTAGTAAACCGCTTGATCCACATCGGACCGCAGAACTTTGTGCAAAAAAACAAATGACGAGGAGGTGGAGTCTATCGTAAAAGGCCTGAAAACCAGGAAGGCCGCCGGGTACGACAAGATTTCCGCCCTCCAAGTCAAAAATCTGCCTCCACAAGCCATTAGATACCTAACGACAATTTACAATGCATGTCTGAGTCTGAGTTACTTTCCGACGGCTTGGAAAATAGCGAAAGTGGTAGCAATACCCAAACCAAACAAGAGTAGGATAATGCCGGGAAACTACAGACCGATCTCACTACTACCAATATTAGGAAAATATTCGAAGGAGTTATACTAACCAGACTAAACAACTTCACAGAAACCAATAATATCATCGTACCACAACAATTCGGTTTCAGAAAAGAACACAGTACTGTTCAGCAATGTGCAAGGCTTGTGGAGCATATCTGCAAAGAAAAGCAGGCAGGAAGTGGTACTGTTGCGATACTTATTGACATAGAAAAAGCTTTTGACAGAGTTTGGCACGAAGGCCTACTCTACAAACTTCATCAGCATAACATGCCAGACAATATGATACATCTACTGCATTCCTATCTAACCAACAGAAAGTTCTTCCGTGTGCCATGAACAAGAAAATAGCTCACTTAAAGGAAATAGAAGCTGGAGTCCCCACAAGGGAGCAGAAATTGCACCCCCACTGTTCCCCATATATGCAAACGATAGTCCACAGACAACAGAGAGTAAAATTCCCTTTTACGCTGACGACACCAACTTATACGCAAGCAACAGAAATCTGAAGTACGCCATAGGGAAAGTGCAAAGGCACTTAGAAAAACTAACCCAGTGGTGCAACTTATGGCGTATCAAAATAAATGAATCCAAGTGCCAACCAATTATATTCTCAACAAAAATCAAAATTCCCGACATCAAGCTCCACATAAAGGAGCTAGAACTAAATTGGGTCGATCAAGTAAAGTACTTGGGACCTGCGACTAGATAGAAGACTCACGTGGGGTAAGCACCATAGATGACATAAAAATCAAATCGCGAGCAAAACTAGCCGGCCTCTACCCCTTGCTGAGAGGCGACGGCCTATCCACGGCGACAAAACTCCTCCTTTACCGTGCGATAATCCAGCCCACCTTCCTCTATGGGTCGGAAATATGGAGCATGGCGGCCGACTGTCATGTTAAAAAATTGCAAGCACTGGAAAACAGAGCGCTGCGCATCATCTCAGACGCACCTAGATATCTGAATAACAGGGAAGTCAGAAGGGCCCTCTGCTTTCCAACCCACCTGGCTGACACCATCAAAACTAAGTCCTGAAATCTTTTTCCACAAATGCTCCTATATCACAATACGACCTAATCTCCGAAATAGGTGACGAATCAGAAGAGATGAGGAGGACATTAAAACTAGACCAAAACTAACATTGACGAGGCAATACCATATTTACTAGACCCCCACCACCTAATCCCCAAGTCCTCCATTAAATGTAAATAGCCCTCATCATTATGAGTAGGTCCCCATTTACATACTATAAACACCCACCAATAGAATAAGTAGGTCATTAAGAACAGATGTAATCCAGCCAGTAGACTAGTTAGGTCTAAATTCAATTAAATAGGTCCCCTGTAAATATTCCTATGTAAATAAGCCCCCCCACTAGGGCTTAGAACTAAAATTTACAAAATTCCAAAAACAAAAGTAGAGTTAGGAATATCTTAGAATTAGATTTATTTAACTTATGTAGGAATCCCGGCTTAAGAAGACAGATGGGCTTTGCCCAAACCAGAAAATGACACAAAAACATGACTACGGCAAGAAGCCATGGTAACAACCCTACCAGCGACAACAGCAGAAGGAACCATCCTGGAGCTGTCAACGACAACGTAGCTACGCTACATCAGATGACGCTGACGCTGACGCGCTGAGCCATTCGCTGCCGGGCACCGGCAGTGAACACATCGCTCCAAGCGGTGCCTCCAATTTGCGGACGATACAACGGCATACGCTACGGGTAGGAGACATGATCTGAACATCAACCACCTGAAACACGGCCTGGACCAACTAGAGAAATGGTGTCGCATAAATAAGGTCAAGATAAACCCAACAAAGTGTGCGGCCGTCTATTTCACACGGAAGAGACCAGAAATCAATACGAAACTGACTATCATGGGACAAGAAGTCGACTGGTCCCCAGACACAAAATACTTAGGAGTCACCATAGACAAAAACTACTGTTCAGGAAACATATCCTAGATAGAAGAAGACAGGGCACCGCGATACTAAACAATCTGTTCCCTATTCTCTACAGCCAACAACTAGCCACCAAAACAAAAATCAGAATATACAAGTCAGTCATCCTTCCCTTCATCCTCTATGGATGCCAGGTGTGGGGAACGGCTTCCAAAACACATCGACCAACTCCAAAGACTCCAAAACCGATGCTTGCGGGTCATTCTGCGCGCATCAAGGTACACACCGACAGACGCCCTACACGACCAAGCCGGCTAAACCGGATCTACGTCGAGATCTACCGGCAAACAGAAAAATTCTACCAGCGAGTTGAACAAAACAGAGAACAGGATGAAAGGCTCCATACCCTTGGCACAACCAAACCAAGGCACTGGCACAAATACAAAGTACCACTAAGCATCATATATCAGCCTGAATAGAACTGATATGACTGTAAGAAAACTGTAGGGGTTTTTCACATAAGGTCGTCTCTGACGAACCGTAGTCATGTTTTCCCCTCAATGAGTAATAAAAAGTGTCCCAAAATAACCTATCCTATACAGAGAGACACATTAAGTAGTGTTGCCCCGGCAACGGAACTTTTTACACAAACAAGCCGTTGAGGCACAGACACATAAAAAAAAAATAATAAAAAAAAAGGGGGAGCACTGGGAGCGCGGCGGAGGGCAAATTTTGTCGTCGGCTATACCTTCAGCGCACGCGCTAAGGTACATCAGTCTCCTCCAGGTACTGGGGGAGCGCGGAGCTCCGCGCAGCTCTCACAGTGAGGGCGCGCTGGGCTAAGGCCTCCTGCCCACCTAGAGACAGGGATTTACCGCTCCACGGCCCACTCCCAGGTGGAGTGGAACCCCCGAGCGCAAGAGTAGGGCTGAATCTGTATCTAGCAACCTTGCGGTGATAACAAGGATACAGAGCAGCACCCCCCCCCCTCCAACAGTCAACGCACGTCTTGGACCAGCCATATGCACCATGAGACGATCTAACGGACCAACTGACTACGGCCAACGTCGCTGCTTCAGCGACAATGACGTTCCACTGTCAAACAGCTCAAGCGACGCAGATGAGGCTGAGGAAACGACCACGACATCGGACTCCGACGAGCCTGAAGAACCACACCAGAGAACTTCAACAATCAAGGGACATCACGACCAAAAACCTTCAACAAGCAACCAAATGGCTTTCCACATCCCAGAAGTCGAGAAATAAGAGGAAAAACACACCAAAACGTGTATACCAAGCCAAGAAACCCTTCAACATAACAACTGAAAACCGCTACCACCTGCTCGCAGAAGAAGAGAACGCAGACAAAGCTGACGAAAATGAAAACCCAGAAAGCCAACCAAGAAACAACAGCGAAAACTCCAAAGAGAAAGAAAAGACTACACCAAAACAACACTTCCCACCAATCGTTGTCTACGAAACAAGAAACATACTACAATGAACAAGAAACTAAAAAGCCTGATAACTGGAGAACTGAAAGCAGTCTTCCGAGGAGACTGCATGAAGTACTTCGTTGAAACAAGAGAAGACCACACAGCCATCTTGAACTTCTTCAAGAACAACATCAACCACTTCAGCCACCAGCTACAAGAAGAAAAGCCGCTAAAAGTTGTAATCAAAGGATTACCTCCCACCGTCACAACCGATGAAATCGAGGAGGACCTCAAAGCAAAAGGCTATGATGTCCAATCGGTCCACCAGTTTAAAAAGAGGAACCAGGAAACAAGAGAACTGGTTCCCCTAGCAACTTTCACGGTAACACTACCAAGTGGCCAATCCTCCGACAGCATATACAACGAGCGAGCGATCCTCTACACGAGGGTACAAATTGTACGCTACCGATCACAAGATGGACCACCCCAGTGCACAAAATGCCAAAGACATGGGCATACTACCAACTACTGCCAACTACCAACCCGCTGCGTGAAATGCGCAAAAGGACACCTGACCAAAGACTGCCCCCTGCCGAGGACTGAAAAAGCAAAATGCGCCAACTGTCTCGGTGAACACGCAGCATCATGGCGCGGTTGCCCCGAATATCAGAAGCTGCTACGGCCACCTAGAACAAACAAGCGAGAAGAAAAGAAAAATGACAACAAATCAACAACAGAAAGAGACAACAAAGAAATCAGAAATAAAAAGGAGAAAGAAAACACAAGGACAAACGACCAAAGAAAAACAGAAACAACGAAAGGACACCAACATCCCCGCACATACGCTGATGCCCTGTCAGGGGACGAACAGGAAACAAATCACAAGACACAACAAAAGAAAAGGAACAAGGAGGAGGACCAGGAAGATGACCCTGAAGACCTTTCCAGCCTTTTCGGAAATGAAATGGAAAAATTCTTTAAAACAATCAAAACAACAATGAAAAAGGTGAAGAAAGCACGAGGCTGGAGGAAATTCCTAGTCTTACTTGAAGGTGTCATGGCTCTAATGAAATAATGGCGCAGACACCGCAACAAAAAGACATGACAATAGCGATATGGAACGCAAACAAAATAAAAAACAAGCGAAACGAACTCCTGATCTTCCTAAAGAAGGAAATGGTAGACATTGCTCTAATAACAGAAACCTCTCTCCAACCCACTGACAAACTCCGACTAACAGGCTTCCAAGTGTACCGGACAGACAGGGTAGGACAAAGAGGCGGAGGTACAGCAATCGCCATCCGGAAAAATCTGTCACACGCCCCATGATGATACCCCCGCTGGCCGACATAGAAGCTACGGCAGTGCGCATACACTCAAAGGAAGGGCACATAGTCCTCATCAGTGCCTACCTCGCACCAAATAGAAACCTGCACGAACACGACCTAGACGAACTACTTTCAACAGGCAACAAGGTCATAATCGGGGGAGACCTAAACGCAAAACACTTCAGCTGGAACTCCCGCACAGACAACGCAAGAGGCACTCGGCTGTTCCAACTGTGTGAAGCGAGAAACGTTGAAGTCAAAGGACCGACCGAACCAACCCACATCCCCTTCAACGCACGGCACAGACCAGACGTGCTAGACATCACGCTTGCCAAGAACATAACAGGGAACATAGAACTAACCACCAAGAACGACCTCAAATCAGACCACCTCCCTGTAATGCTCAAAATTCAGAGATGGCTCCTACCACATACACAACGAAGAAAAATAAAAGAAGTGGACTGGGACTACTTCAATAGACTTGTACATAACAAAATCAAACCCACCTTCAACGTATCAACCACAGAGCGAATAGAAGCAGCAATTAACCATTTCGACAAGGTGGTCACTGAAGCGGACAGAAGAGCCTCCACAACAACCATAATAGAACACGAGCACCACGAAGAACTACCAGCAATCCTAGAGGACCTACGTTACTTAAGAAACCGCTACCGGAAGCTCTGGCAGCGGTACCGGGACCCCAGAGACAGAAGACAATACCACCAATATGCACGACAACTACAGGTACGACTACAGGAACGCAGAACAGAGCAATGGGAAGACAAAATGTCTAACCTTATGCTACAAAACCGAGAGGCTTGGCAACTAATCAGAGCCCTGAAAGAACCACGCCAGGCCAACATTGCAATAAATGGCCCTGCTGGACCCTGCTTCCTGCCAGTTGCAAAAGCGGAGCTACTGGCCGAACACTTTGCTGCCCAACACACAACAGCGGAATACCAGTTCACAGAGGCTGAAATTCGAGAAGCTGAGGAAACCGAGCAACAAGCAGCAGACATACTGAACCAACCAACCGCCGACCAACCACAACTCACATCCCCAGGGGAAGTCCGGAGTATCATAAAGAAGCTGGTGCCGAACAAAACCCCTGGGCACGATAAAATAAGAAATCTTCACCTTAAAAACCTACCCAAAAAGGGCATGGTTCTACTTACTAGAATTTTCAACAGCTGCCTCCTCAACTGCTACTACCCCACAGCCTGGAAGCTAGCGAAAGTAAAGGCCATTCCAAAACGCGGAAAGGACCATCGACAAGTCGAGAACTACCGGCCAATCAGCCTGCTCTCATCAACGTCGAAGGTACTGGAACGAATCCTGCTCAAGAGGATAAACTCCAGCCTTGAAGAGGAAAGAACGATCGGGCTAGAGCAATTTGGATTCCAGAGCCGAGTCGCCGCCACAACCCAACTACTCCGCATCACGGAAGACATATCCAAGAACTTCAATTTTCAAAAAGCTACTGCAGCAGTGTTCTTGGATATAGAAAAGGCATACGACAAAGTCTGGCATGCCAAACTTATTCAAAAACTGAGGACCGAAACCGGAATCAAGCACTGCTACATTAAACTTATAGGCAGCTACCTAAAAGACAGGAAGTTCTATGTATCAGTCGAAGGACAGAGGTCATCAATATACCCAATACCTGCAGGAATCCCACAAGGCTCCGTCATAGCCCCGCCGCTATTTAACGTCTATATCAACAGGATCCCGACACCACCACACGTGAAGATGGCCAAATTCGCTGACGACACTACCATTTTCACAACGGGAAGAAGAAAGGACCTGAACATCAGACACCTACAACAAGGACTAGACGCCTTCTGCAACTGGTGCAGGAAAAACAAAGTCAAAATCAACCCCAATAAATGTGCCTGTATATACTTCACCAAAAAAAGACCAGAAATAAATGAAACCCTAAAAATCATGGGACAAAACATCGCATGGACCAAAGAGCACCGATATCTAGGGATAACTCTAGATAGTAAACTACTGTTCCGCCAACACATCATGGACAGAAGAACAAGGGCTTAGCAGTAGCAATGAACCTATCACCAGTGCTACGCAGCAATAACCTTCAGACCAACACTAAAATAAGACTCTACAAATCTGTCATTCGACCGTTCATCCTCTATGGCTGCCAGATATGGGGGATGGCAAGTCACAGCAACATCCAACACATCCAAAGACTCCAAAACCGATGCCTCAGAATGATACTCAATGCGCCAATGTACACACCTATAGATGTACTGCACAACCAAACTGACATTCCACTAATCAATACTGAAATCTTTTTTTTTTTTTTTTTTTTTTTTTTGTAACAGTTAACGTCCCTTTTTAACAACGTGGTCTTTAGAGACGGGAAAGGATGGGGGCAAGGAATGGGAAGGAATTCGGCATTGGCCTTTTGAAGGAAGCATCCCGGCATTCACCTGGAGTGATTTGGGGAAACCATGGAAAACCCAAATCTGGATGCCCGGACGGGGATTCGAACCGCCGTCCTCCGAATGCGAGGCCAGAACGCTATCCGTTACACCACCACGCTCGGTCTGAAATCTTTACCATAACAGAACAATTCATCAGGAAATTAAATGAAAACAGAAATGAAAGAACCGAAAATATCGGTACAGTCATGAATATGCAATGGCACAAGTACAAAGTGACCTGAGCATACTCTACCAACCACAATAAATAAAGCAAAAACTACACCAGCCACAAAACAGAAAGAAGCACATGAAAAATGCAGGGGTTTTCACCATTAAGATCATCTTTGATGATCAAAGCATGGTTTTCCCCTGAAAGTGAA
>JARYHS010002409.1:0-70499 GCA_031002005.1 Vandiemenella viatica
TTTTTGAATGAAGCAGAGAGCCAGGGGTGGGGTACTTGCCCCAACCTGGCTAAACCTATGGCTGTTTAGCTAACATATTAATAAAAGTAATGATGGTATGTGATGACATGGCAATGCAAAATAGGTAGAAACATGAATACAGAAAAATACAAAACTTATCTTGCTTAAACCTTTTTTCAGCAGTAGGAACATGGAGTAGACAGGATGGGAAACAAAGAGCAACTAAAAGACTGTTACCTGTGTGAAAGATTGAAAGGGTGGTAAGTGCAATTCAAATAGGGATAACAATATGAGCTAGGAAGGAGGTAAATAAAAATTAAAATGAGCAGACCCAAATCAAATGCTTGGAAGAAAAAAACGAATGCACAAGGAAAAAAACTTATAAAGATTGAACCAATCACTAATTATGGTGATGGTTTTTTTCCACAGGAGGAAACCGTGGAGAATACAGGAGGGAAAGAGTGAAACGAATTTTCTGAAAAGTCTTTGTCTATTTTTTGCTGATTTTATTTCTGTCAGTATCAATGTTATATATCCTTACACAAAACGTCCCACAATGCCATATTATGAGCACTACGAAACATTTTCTTGACCAGCAACAGCCCCAATATTGGCTTTTTTCCACTTTGCTGACACCCCTAGTTTCTAGTAACAATTTCTTTCATTTAAATTCAAAGATTTATCACCAGATCACAGGAATTGCTATGGGTAACTGTATGGCTCCATTAATCCTTGGTCATTTTGAAACAGTCATTCTTACTTCAGATTTGCCCCTTGTGGGTCAGGTTCACAGGCAAACCTGTGGCAAAAAACAGTAACACTCAATGTGGGACCTATGACAAAAGTGTACATCGTTGGGAAATCTCTGCTAATGAAACCTGACTGGCTCATGAACATACCCGTTGGAACCCTAAAAGACCAAAAGAAGGTGGCATGGTCAGAAAGAGTCATGATTCCAGTTGGTAAGAGTTGATGATAGAGTTCAAGTGTGGAGCAGCTATAATGTCAGGATGTCAGGAGGGCACTGTGCAATCTGGTGGTAGCTTCACCCTAGTATTGGTTTTGTTTATATGGCAGGGACTGAGACTTCTTGTAAAAATGAACCAACCGTTGACTGGAAATGGTTATGTTTAGCTTGGAGACCATTTGCAGACATCCATGGCCTTCATGTACCCAAACAACAATGGACTTCTTCAGAATGACAATGTGCCCTAACACCAAATCAAAACCATTCACAACTGGTTTGAGGAACAGTTCTGAATAATTCCAGTGAATGATTTGGCCATACCTTTTGCCATACATGAATCCAGTCAAATATACCTGGGACGTGATGAAAAGGTTGGTTCATGCACATGTCCTCCACCAGCAACACTTTCATAATTATGAATGGCTGTACAGGAAGTATGGCTGATTATTTCTTCAGCGGACTTCCAATGACTTTCTGAGTAAATGCCATATTGGTTTGAGAGTTCTGATGAGATTTGAGTCAATGCTACGTCGGGCTGTT
Organism: Vandiemenella viatica; assembly: GCA_031002005.1. NCBI lineage: Eukaryota > Metazoa > Arthropoda > Insecta > Orthoptera > Morabidae > Vandiemenella > Vandiemenella viatica. The sequence continues at coordinate 1,508 of JARYHS010002409.1, forward strand.
GCACTTCACTCGACAAAAGAGAGTCCTAGTATTAGCTTTCCCAAAAACCAATGTTATGTCTTGATCCCATTTCATATTGCTTTGTAGTAAGATTTGCAATATACATCCAACTACAGTCGCCTTCACTATATCCTAACACTGGAAATACCTCTTTGATTGTAGGGCAAGTCATATGTGAAATATCACACATCATTGTCCAACTTACATGCAAAAAATTCCCTGCTTCGTATATAGATCGAAATGCCAATCAGTTGTTCAATATGATGAATATTCACAGGCAAACAATCTTCATCCATAATCCTGACCTTCAGCCGCAGCACACATAACAGAAATAATTCTAATTTTTATTCTTTAGTGTTTGTACAATGACAGTAGACAGCAGTTCCTCTGACGGGGCTAACTGAACCAAGTTCTGGGAGGGTTGTGAAGGATAACCCAGTTACAGAATATGGTTGACGGGATGGATTCAAAGATTTGGAATAAATGTGTGAGAGGAAATGGACTGTGGTTGATCTTAGCATGTGTAAGTTGAATACTAGTCAGTACTGGCTGAGTTGTAACCTGAGAAAGTTGCTTACGCACTAAATCAGGTGGATAACTGTGGATTACTAATTCTTGAATAATATAAGTGGAATACTTGTAAAGACACTAAGGAAAAAGGAAACAGTGTTTAGGCAATATAAATAACAAAGGTTAGTTGAGGCTGCAATGAATGAAAAACGTATATGACGAAAAAAACATATACAATATTTCTGTTTTACACCTTATTCATGTGATAGTGAATGAGCCATATGGTTCAGGACGTTTGCACATGCCAAAGATTACCACAAGAGTCATGTGATAAACTTCGGCATGTGCGCACCTCCTGAACCATTTGGTTCATTCCCTATCACTTAAATAAGGTCTAAAACCGAAATATTGTATATGTTTTTGTTCATCACATATTTTTTTCACTCATTGCGAGCCTTCAACTTTGGTGAGTGACGAGTCAATTTCCCTAGCCTTTTTTATTTATATAGGTGGAATAATAGGTGAGAGAATAACATTCAGAACATATATACTGGCCATGGGTACCTAGGCAATAATGACTATGTTTCAATCTGAAATACATATCCAACCCTCTGCCACCTGCCCTGGCTCCCCCCCCCGTCTCAACTGATTCCTATCCTCACCTCCAGATCATCATTTACTATAATTAGTGTTTGTTTAAATTTGTATGTCATAATTATAATATAGCAATATTTTTTATGTATTGGTTATTATATCCTTCTAATTTAGTATGTTGCCTTCAATTTTTTCAATTCTTGCTTTCTCTCCTATATCACTGTCCCATCATACTCTGCAACTTTTTTACAGCTAAATCTAACGTAGTTGATCATTAGCTTCCTTCCCGAGTACTCCATGTTATTCTGTTGACGAAGGGATTAAATCCAAAAATATCAACATTTTACGTCTCTCAACAGCGAGGTCTTTAGAGACGGGAAAGGATGGGGGGCAAGGAATGGGAAGGATCTCGGCCATGGCCTTTTTAAGGAAGTATCCCAGCATTTGCCTGGATAGATTTGGGAAAGCATGGAAAACCCAAATCTGGATGCCCGGACGGGGATTCGAACCACCGTCCTCCCGAATGCGAGGCCAGAACGCTATCCGTTACACCACCACGCTCGGTCCCAACACTTCCTCCCCCACCCTGCCTTCCACTGCCCAGCCAGTCATGTGGTAAAGTTTGGCATGTGCACACCTCCAGAACCATATGGTTCGTTCCCTATCACATGAATAAGTTGTTAAACCAAAATATTGTATGCGTTTTTGTTCATCACATACGAGGGCTGTCCAGAAAGTAACAGACGTTTTGTAATAACAAATAAACAAAGTGAAAAAAAACGATTTTTACTATATACATTTTAGAGGTAAACTCTTAGGCTATTTTTCAACATAATCGCCATTTAAATTAAGGCACTTATCATAACGTGGTACAAGCTTTTTGATACCCTCTCTGTAGAAATTTGCCGCCTGAGACTTCAACCACTGGTTTACACCGGCATGCAGTTGAGCGTCAGTTTCAAACTGTTGTGTTGCGAGCCACGTCTTCATCGCCGGGAACAGGTGGTAGTCGCTCGGTGCCAAATCCGGGCTGTACGGCGGGTGATTCCCATCCAAAACCATCCAAGAGCTCTTGGGTACGATTGGCCGTGTGTGGACGAGCGTTGTCGTGGAGAAACAAAACTTTCTCACTGAGTTTACCCCGACGCTTCTTTTGTATCGCGCGTCTTAATGTTCTGAGTGTTTCGCAATACCTTTCTGAAGTGATTGTTTGGCCACGTTCAAGAAATTCAACGAGAATCACACCCTTAGCATCCCAAAACACAGTAGCCATAATTTTTCCTGCTGACAGCGTTTGCAGACACTTCCTCAGTTTCTTGGGCGAATGCGTGTGTCCCCATTCCATAGACTGCCATTTTGTTTCACAGGTGACGTGCTTTACCCAAGTCTCGTCGCCAGTTACGATACGATCGATAACTTGGTTTCCAGTTTTGGCGTAGTCTTCCAGAAACGTCAGTGCTGCAGCAAGTCTCTGTTTTTTGTGGTCTTCTGTTAAGATTTTCGGAATCCACCTGGCACAAAATTTGTGGTAACCAAGTTTACCAACCACAATCTCATGAACTATACTCCGTGAAATTTGGGGGAAATGTTCTGAAAGCTCCGTAATCGTGAAACGACGATTTTCACGGTTTTTTTTCGTTGATTTTCACCACCAGTTCATTACTCACAACATTAGGCATACCCATGCGGTCCTCATCGTGAACATTGGTTCGACCATTTTTAAAATCAATGCACCATTGCCTCACTCGGCTTTCACTGATTATTCCTTGGCCGTACACATCACAAATCTATAATATAAAAATGAATCGCAAAATGTGTTGGTAAGCGCATAACTCAACAACGCCTGGACCAATTTGGCCAATTTTTTAAAAAAAATGTTCGTTGGAGTTCAAGGATGGTTTTTACGGCGAGAAAAATTCGAATAATTGCCGGAAAAACCCTTAAAACAGCCCTTTTCTTTTTCCAACCCTTAAAACAGCCCTTTTCTTTTCCCCATATAAACGTTTCCTATACCATTTATCAGATTGTAATGAAACTTTGGAGAGTTTTCGAGTGTGCGTCTGCGAAGGTTCCTGTGAAAAAAAATTTAAAAAAAGTCAGCCCCTATTCCCCATAACACCCCATAATTTAGGCAAAACCACATTTTTTATTCGATTTAGATAGGAATTAGTACACTTATACTTTAAAACAAACAGAAAAATACTGCCAACATATGATTTCCAAATATTCATCCCCTCTCCCCCTTTCCACCCCCATTACGTTTTTATCCCATAATTTAGGCAAACCAAATTTTTTATCCGATTTAGATAAGAATTTGTACACTTATACTTTAAAACAAACAGAAAAATACTGCCTATGTATGGTTTCCGAATATTCATCCCCTCTCCCCCTTTCCGACCCCATTACGTTTTCACCCCATAATTTAGGCAAACCACATTTCTTATCCGATTTAGATAAGAATTTGTACACGTATACTTTAAAAAAGAGAGAAATACTGTACACATTAATTTCACAAAAACCCAATCCCTCTCCTCTCTTTCCACCACCTTACTTACCCCATCTGTCTGTCTGTCTATCTGTTTTTCCTCTCTGCGCTCCTAAACCGTTCGTCCGATTATGGTGAAACTTTGGTGAGTTGTCGAGTGCGCATCCGGGGTGGTTCCTAAGAAATAAAATTTCCAAAAAAACCACCTCCTCTTCCCCATAACTTAACAAAACCTACGGATTTTATCAGATTTGTACGGAAATTTGCATACATGTACTTTAAAATAAACAGAAAAACACTGTCTACATTTGGATTCCAAAAACGCACCCCCTTTCCCCCTTCCCACCCCTTAATTTTTACACAAACCTACACTTTTTATCAGATTTCGATGGAACTTTGCACGCATATACTATTAATAAAATAGAAAAATGCTGTAGACATTAATTTTACAAAAACACAATCCCTCTCACCCTTTCTACCCCAAAACCACCCCCTCTTCCCCCTTGCATCCCATAATTTAAAAAAACCCACAGATTTTATCTGATTTTGATGGAAATTGGCACACAGAAAAACACTATAGACATTATTTTTATCAAAACCTAATCCCTCTCCCCTTTTCCACCCAAAAACCACCTCCTCTTCCCTTCTACTCCCCATAAATTAAGAAAACCTACAGATTTTAACCAATTCATTAAAACAAATTGAAAAATATTGCTTACGTAGGGTTTCCAAAAACGCCATCCCTCATACCCCTTCACATCCCCCTAATTTAAACAAATACACAGATTTCTATAGAAATTTGCACACGTATACTTTAAAACAAACAGGAAAATACTGTCTACATGTGGATTCCAAAAAGGCAACCCCTTCGTCCCCTTTACATCCCCTTAATTTTTTGCCACTGTGTCGTATATAAAGGTACAGTTTTTACCCGATTTTGAAGGAATTTTAACACAGGTATACTTTAAAACAAGCAGAAAAATACTATGTAAATTTGGTTAGCCTAATCCCACCCCTCTTCCCTTTTACCCCCTTCCTTCTTAATTTCCAATTATATTTATCAAAACCCACAAATTTTTATCCGATTATGATGTAACTATGTTGAGTTGTAGAGAGTACGTCTGGGAAGGTTCCTGAATTAAAAAAAAAAAAAAAAAACCCTCCACCCCTTAATCTAAACAAACCCATAGAATTAATCAGATTTCCAACAAAATTTGCAACATATGGTATCCAAAATTGCAACCCCTTTTCCCCTTTAAACCCCCTTAATTTTTGCCAATATACCTTATATAAAGCCAGTTTTTTTTGCAACTTTTTAAGGAACTTTGCACACATATACTTTAAAATAAACTGATAAATACTGTGTACATTTGGTTTGCCTAAACCAAGTCAAGCAATAGCGAAGCATTGCCGGGTCAGCTAGTCTGGCGATAAATTTCAATTGGTTTGTGATTTTTCGCAAACAAAAACCGTATTACAGCTCGCACTTCACAACTGGCGGGATTTTTAATTGCAGCGCTCATTTTAACACTCTACTGTATTCAAAGTACGATAGGTACGATGTGCAAACTACCACGGCTGGTTGTGTACTGAATGTATGAACAGTCTGACGCCAAGATGGCGGCGCTAGGAGCACCCATTGTTGCGCCAGGTCAAAACGTCTGTTACTTTCTGGACAGCCCTCGTATATTTTTCACTCATTGCAGCCTTCAATTTTGGTGAATGATGAGTCATTTCCCTTATCCTTTGTTATTTACAGTACAATAATGGATCAGGTCACAATATCTTGGAGCAGTATTAATATAGTAGGATGGGTATGCCTCACCACACTCACTTAGAACCAAACTTTACACAATAATCAATTAACTAGGCTAAGTTTGCTGCAAGCATACCCATCAACTTAGTTATGTGTTGCCTTATCAAGTTTTAACAGCGTTCCCTAGATTATGCATGGTATATATATACATGTGTGTGTGTGTGTGTGTGTGTGTGAGTGCGCGTACGCGCACTTCATTTTTAACAGTCTGAGTTCTAAGGAACCAGTAATTTCATTAAAAAAAATGAAAATTTTGGGCAAGGACCTTCTTCAGAAGTGCACTAGCTAATATGGCTACATTACTGCATTGAATAAGCAAGTTTGTGAAATGGGCAACAGGCATATCTGTCATTGCAGTGATGCGGAAATCTAAACAATGTTCTTCTTGAAAATTTTATTTCTTTGTGTGGTGTTTTCACAAGTTTCCACACTGTCATCTTTTCCTATGGCAAATTATGGCATAGTTCACAAATCTTGACATCATTGTGCTAACTATCATCCTTTCCTTCCATGTAATCAAATGATTATATAATTGAATACATAAATTAATTGGTAAACGATCTTACCAATCTTGTATAACTGAGACATACACAAAACTAACAAAAAACTGAATTAATCTTATTTCAATGTGCACTCAGCAAATTAAACTACCCTGTTGCAAAATGTCCACAGAAAAAGTTAATTTTACATGTCTAAAATAATATAATCAAAATGTTTTGTTACTCCTATTTTTATAACATGTAGCTCTGATATGTAAACAGAACCATCCAAACATTCCTATGGACAATTCAGGAAAACCATCTAAAATTACAATGAGGATGATGGTACACCAGATATCAGGATTTGAAACCAGGTTGGTAACACCTTCACGTATCTATTATGACAATAGTCAGCCAAACTGCCATATTATTGCATTATGAATATGAATCCAAAGAGGTGTTCCTGAAAGATTTTTAAGTATGGTGCTGTTGTTTAGATCTAATTACCTAGGCTTGAATTCTTCTTCTTAAGTCGCCTTCTCCTATTGGAGGTTGGCGGTCCACATAGCTAATTCTGAGCATGAAACTGCAGCATGGAAAGCCTCTTCAGACGTGCAATTGAACCATCTCCGAATGTCTTTCAGCCACGAATTCCTTCTCCTCCCAACAGATATTTTCCTTTGTATTTTCCCTTCAATTATGAGCTGCAGTAGCTGGTACCTCTCGCCTCTCATAATGTGTCCAAGATATTGCGTTTTCCTTTGCTTTATAGTGAGCAGCAATTCTTTTTGTTTCCCCATCCGATGAAGTACTTCTTCGTTTGAGACTTTCAGCATGCGTAAGAGACGACGATACAAATACATTTCAAAAGATTCAATCTTTTTCTCTAGATTTTGGTCTAAGGTCCAGCTTTCAAAGCCATAAAGAAAAATGGAGAACACGTAGCAGCGAATCATTCGCATTCTCAATTGCAGACTGAGGTCCAATCTTATGAAAAATTTGTTCATGCTAATAAATTGTCTCCTTTCCTGTTCTATCCTCGATTTGATTTTTTTCTTGCAGTCACACTGTTCGTCCACCACAGTGCCTAAATATTTGAAGGAGGATACTTGCTTGATATTATTGCCTTTTATTGATACGGTTGCCTGGATTTTTCTCTTAGAGAAGACTGCTTCACTTGTGCCAAGCCCATTTCGAAAGCCAAACTAGGACTCACCCAAATGAGATTCACACTTCTTGCAAATACGGGTGTGTATGATTCGCAGAAATATTTTCAGCACATGCGACATCAGACTGATCATGCGATAGTCATCACATTGTGAGGAATTGGTCTTCTTCAGCAATGGTATGAAAGTTGATCTCAGCCAGTCACAGGGTATCTTTCCTGATGCATAAATAACGTTGAACAATGACGTTAGGAGGCTGAGACCATTTGAATCCTGCTCAGCTATAACTTTAATAATTTCAGAGTAAACTCCATCAGGACCTGTAGCTTTACCATTCTTCTGAAGTTTAATAGCATGTACTACTTCACTCTTTGTGATTTCTGGACTGACTTCATTGATTCTTTCGTCTGGTGGAGGAGGATCGTCTGCCAAAAGAAGTTCAATATATTCCTTCCATCTTTTAAGTTTTTCTTCAACTCCCAGGATAATTTCATTGTTTGCATTCCTCAGTATTTGTCCGCACTGCTTCTTTTGTATATTACTCAGCTCTTTTACCTTTTTGTATAAGTTGAAGTGATCGTGTTTCTCCTGGAGCGTTTCAATTTATTTACATTTGCTAGACATCCATGTTTCCCTTGCTTCTCTGCATTTTCTGCGTATGTCTTTGTGCAGGTTTTTGTATTTTATGGGATCCTTGGTTTTATATTTCCTTCTTTCATTCATAAGTTCCAGTATTTCATCAGTCATCCAGAGCTGCCTTTTGTTGTTAGTAATGTATCCAATGTTATTTTTCTGGACTTGAGTTATGCTATCTTTTATGAAGTTCCAGGTAGAGTCTACTTCTGTAGGACAAGTATCTACTATAACTTTCATCTTTTCCTCCAGAGCATTGCCAACATTAGTTCTCACCTCAGGAATTTCTAATCTTCTTACATCTATGCGTCTTGATATCTTGACGTCCTTTCTTGCATTTCTAATGCGCTGCCTTTTAAAGTCCATTACTACTGGGTTGTGGTCACTATTAACATCAGCACAAGGATAGGTTTTCACGGATTTTACATATTTTCTTAGCTCTTGTTTCACCAGAATAAAATCGATCTGATTTCTTACTGTATTTTCTTCACTATCGGCGGGTGACGTCTATGTATATAGCCTCCTAGGATGAAGTTTGAAAAATGTATTAGAAATAAAAACTTCATGTTCTATACAAAATTGTACCAGTCTGTCTCCTCTTGTGTTAAGTTCACCAAGACCATAGCTCCCTACAGTATTACCTTCAGCACCATTGCCAATTTTTGAGTTAAAATCACCCATGACCAGTGTAATCTCCCCTTTTTTTGTAAGTTTCATTGCTTCATCCAAGGTGTTATAGAAGGATTCTTCATCATCTTTGTCAGCTGTTGGTGCATGAACCTGAATGATATTCAAAGCTCGATGTGATGTTTGCAACCATAAAAACATTACACGATCATCAAGTGGAACAAAATCAAGGACTGCTTTTGCTATCGTCGATGACATAATCACGGCAACCCCATATCTATGGTTGGTATCAGTTCCACCGGAAAAGTATAGGGATCCTTCCTTCATAGTGTGAAATATGTTTTAAATTTTTGGACAATGTTAATAAAAATTACTACAGTACTCAATACTACACTAAACAATCTATTCCAAAATTCCTATATCAAGACATTTTTTGCATATAATCTATGATTATTCCATTACTTTGCTAAAACAAATTTCAGAACACAATCCAGCCCATTATTAGGAGCCACTTCCATACCACTTCATTTTACTAGTTGAAAAAAAAATCTGTAACTTCAATGATTTCTATAATCTTTGGTTTCAGACTATAGAATAATGAAAACATAAGATTAAATTGTGTACCTTCTATTTTGTATTTAACCAACAAATCCTATGTACTTTTTAAAATGTTAAACTGAGGTGGAATTTTTATATTCTAGTTTTTCAGATCACAGAATTTTCCAAAAGACAATGAAAAAGAAAATTTTATTACCTTCTGTATTTACTTCATTATAAGTGAGCAAACTAATGCTGGCTTCACTACTTGCATCACTTTCATATCAACTTTCAATTCTTTTTGTTCTGGAGACAGATCTTGGAACATTTCTGGAGATGCACTGACTTCAAAGTTCTTGTATTTCCCTACAGAGGAACGTGATTTAAAAACTGGTGACAATGACATATCTGGAGTTCTACTACTATTTAGGCAGTCAGGTTTTTCACTGTTCTGATTACTGTTTGGTGTTCTTGCAACATATGAGCTACAAGCAGCTTCAGGGGAAAGAGTACATTTATCAATTTCACAATTTTCAACAGTGCTAAAAGATGGTGAGATGCTTTCTCTTTTCAAGAAGGAAGGAGGGTTTGTGTCAGATTCTTCATCACTGTAAGATAGCCGTTTGGCACACTTCTTTTCAGGTGTATCTGGTATCTTCCCCTTGATGATTACATCTGAACTGTCTGTATCATTATCATCTTCATTAATGGTTGTAGTTTCATCTTTAAAGTCATCAAGATTTATTATCTCTTTAGATTCTGAAGAAGGCTTGGCTAACTTACGCTTCTTTATATTTTCAATTAGTGCATCAAAACTTGATTTATTCTGCCGCACTGCAAAATAAATAAAAGGACTGTAGGAATCAAAAATGGAACAGAATGATTTTCTTTATAATTATCTAATAAACATAAAATTATCAAAAAACAGAACAGAATGGTTTTGACACTATCTAAAGCTTAGAAGAAAAATTAACAAAATGAGAGACATTCAAATTTCATAACCAAAATCACACATTTAACAACTGTAATGGCAGACAGAGATTCTACTTATTAAGGGGTATCTATTAAAGAGTAAGCAACATAACCCATATTCTAGTTAAAATTGAATATGGGTGTGAAAATTCTTTATGGCAATAAAATTAAGGAAGGATAGGGAAATAAAACCTGACACTTACTACAGATGATGGCGGCTGGGTATGACAATGTGTCACATCTACTTGTTAGAATAAGGTTCAATTCTGAAATACCACATTGCATGCATTCGTCTATTTTCTGTTTGTTGTTTCCAGCCACTGTCATCTATAGTAAGTGTTGGGTTTTATTTCCCTAACCTTCCTTAATTTCATTGCCTTATAGCACAAAACTGCCTGTATGTGCTAGAGTTGGCAACAAATCTACTATCTGTCAGCCAAATAATTAGAAATGGTGATCAAGTGAAGTTCCACAGTAAGGGCTGTGCAATAATGAACAATAATAATGAAATATTTGAGACAGACAGTTTAATCAACAATATGTTCAGATTAAATGTGTATTATCATCAAGCATATATATCTGATGTTGATGAGCAAGACATTTTCCTATGGCACAAACGAATGGGTCATTTGAACTTCAATGATATGGAGAAAGTAGTGGAGAATGCAGAAGGTGTAAAATTGCACAAGAAAGCAAACAAATTAGTTTGTATAACTTGCTTAGAAGGAAAACAAAACTGGTTACCTTTAAAATACAAAGGATCAAAAGCTTCAAAATTACTTGAGTTGGTACATTCTGGAATTTATGGTCCAAAGGAAACCGTGTCATTAGGGGGTGTTAAATATTTCATAACATTCATTATGAGTATTCAAAGAAGATATTTGTTTATTTCTTCATAAAAAGTCAGAAGCTTTGGAAAATTTCAAACATTTTAAAATGCAAGTTGAAAAACAATTAGAATAACATAAAATGTTTACGCTCAGTCAGTGGCCTTGAATATGTTAACAACAACTTTTCTCAGTTCTTGCAAGGTGCAGGAATAATCCATCAGACAACCACACCATACAAAATGGTGTTGCTGAACAAATGAACCAATCATCAGTGGAAAGAGCAAAATGTATGTTAATCAATGCTAATCTTCCTAAGCTATACTGGGCTGAAGTTATACATACTGCTTCTTACCTCATCAACAGAGCTCCAACTCGATCACTGACATTTAAAACACCATAGGAAATGTGGTCAGGAAGAAAACCAAATGTGAGTAATTTAAGAATATTTGGCTGTGATGTAGTGATACATCTCCCTAAAGAAAAATGAAGGAATTCGGATCCTAAAGGTCAGAAAGCTAAATTAACTGCATTCTGTGAGAATTCACAGTATCCAATTTAAAACCCATCAATACCTAATATATATTGTAACTTAAGAGCAAAAGTTTTTATTTTGAGGTGTCTTCACCATATATTAACATCATTTTATTGTAAGAGCTCTTAACGGTTCAGAGCATTGCTTCATAAAGAACCTATAATAATTTTTGGTAACAAAAGGAGTGAGTGAAAGAACTGCTGCAAGGTGATATTTATGGGTAAAGGAAGAATAAATTATATCCAGCACTCACCCAAGTTGAAGGGAGGAGGGCAGTAGCAACACAAAATAATAAACAAACATCAAAATAACACAATATTTCAGGGTTACTCCATTACCAAGTCGAACGAAATGTGGCGAGCTTTTGCAAGCCTCGCAATCAACATAGCCACACGCAGAATGAAATTCACCATCGAAGGAAGCGGGGGAAGCAACAATATTCGCAGGAGAATTTCCACCTGCGGAGTTCAGATTGGGAATTGGTATCTGGAAGTACTCTTAATAGCTCTGACTGTGAAGCACCATGGGTATTATGAATGCTGGCATGCCTCATAATACTCGCAACCTCAATAACTGGGGATGGAACAAACGTACAGAGATGTTTTGGGACCTTATACGGCACACACATGCACAAACACCAACAGCAAGTGCTTAATAGAACTGTTCAATTTGTATGAAAGATTAGTCTTTCCCGGCGTATTATTGATACATATTCTTCGCGGGTTTGCCGCCGGATCACATTTTCTAACCACAAGCTTTCGGCGACTTGCACCACCGCCATCATCAGGTCTGAGAGGAAAGTGTCAGCTATTGTTAAGAAGGCCGGTTTTACGCCTGAGGTCGTCAAGTACCTTCGACCTCGTGCCGCCAGACCACCTAGGCTTTACGGCCTGCCAAAAATCCATAACGAGGATGTGCCTTTACGACCGATTGTAAGTACCATTGGTAGTCCCACATATAACTTGGCCAAACATTTGTCTAAGATGCTTAGACCCTTCGTAGGTAATTGTACGCACCATGTTAAGAACTCGACACAGTTTGTCGGTACGCTCCAAAAGATGCGATTGTCGGAGTCGGATATTATGGTTAGTTTTGATGTTGTATCACTTTTCACCAAGGTTCCTTTGAGAGACACTCTACAGCTGTTACAAGGTCATTTTGAACCTAACTTGGTTGATCTGTTCGAACTAGTGCTCACTTCGACTCACTTTACCTATGGTGGGAATTTTTATGAACAGACTGATGGTGTAGCAATGGGGTCTCCATTATCTCCTGTAGTAGCCGATCTTTTTATGGAGCAATTTGAAGATCGAGCAATTGAAACATCCGTCCTCAAACCAACATGCTTCTATCGTTATGTGGACGATACTTTTGTTGTTTGGCCCCATGGGATCCAGAGTCTTATGAATTCATGGACCATCTCAATAGTATTCATGAAAACATCAAATTTACAATGGAGCTAGAGAAAAATGGTAGCTTGCCCTTTCTAGATATTTTAATCCAGCGAAGACCTGATGGAACCCTGTCACATAGTGTATACAGAAAAATAACACATACGGACCGCTATTTACATGCCAATAGCTTCCACCATCCGGCGCAGAAGAACACGGTGTTACATACGCTTGTACACAGAGCAAAGGTGATTTCAGACGCTGACAACCTTCAGGCCGAACTCGAACATCTCCGCAATACCTTCATACGGAATGGATACCCGATCCCATTGATAGAACGGGCACTTCGGAAGAAAAAGGCAGATATACGTAACATTGAGGAAGAAGAACAACCTAAAGATCTTGCCTTCATCCCGTACGCAGGTAGCATCTCCGGGAAAATCGGCAGGATTTTAAAACAACATGGAATCAAGTGCATTTTCCGCCCTCCAGCCAAAATACGGGATTTGCTGCGTCCAGTGAAAGACGATTTGGGTTTAAAAACACCGGGAGTGTACAGCATACCGTGCCAATGTGGTAAGAATTATATTGGTCAAACCATCCGCACTATCCAGGCCCGTGTGACTGAACACCAACGCAACATCCGGTTGTTTCAACTAGAAAAGTCTGCTGTGGCACAACACGTTATCGAAAATGGTCACAGTATGGATTTCGATAAGGTGAGAGTTTTAGCCAAGTGTTCCTTCTTCTGGGAATCTGTGATCAAAGAAGCTATCGAGATACGTCTTAATAATAATAATATGAACAGGGACTTGGGTGTATGGCTCAGTGACGCATGGAAGCCAGTTTTTGCCATTCTTAAACAACCAAGTGTCTCGCTGACGGACAATAGGAGAGTGGAGAGTGGAACACGGCGTATTGGTCCGACTACATCTACAGCTGAATCTGTAGCCGACCAATCACTGACAAGCATTACAGAACTAGGGTTATAGTCAGCCAATCGGAAGACCGCATGCTCCCTTTGGATTTCTCGAGCGCGAGCATTCTCGAGTTAAACATCATGATCAATGATAGTAAATGTTTTTAAGAATATATAATGTAGGGTTTCTCATTAAGAAGTTTTTGGATTCTTCTGTGTGAGAATAATATGAACGATGACGCTATGAGAACAGTTATTGTGTCAGCCAATCAGAACACCGCCTGGCTTCCTAAGGTTTCTCGAGATTCAACAACTTGATTAAAAGTGGCAGAATAATGTAAACGGTGATGCAATATGAACAGTGACTTGATGCGAACATTGATGTAGATAATCCATCTTCTTTCCATTTTAACAACCTGGGCTTTGGTTTCGCTGTGGAGCCAACTGTCAGTATAACGCTGGTGTATATCTACGCCTGGTCCCACAACCGACCAATCACAGCAACGGAATGGTTACGTCATTGGAGTCAGTCAATCGGAAGTCGACAACGTTCCTGGTTCGTCTTGTTCCGCTATTCAGTCCAGTTCTCGTTGTTTCTTCAGTTACAACAGACCTGATGATGGCGGCGGTGCAAGTCGCCGAAAGCTTGTGGTTAGAAAATGTGATCCGGCGGCAAACCCGCGAAGAATATGTTCAATTTGTGTCAGATGAGGATCACATCCACAGTTTTCCCTAGAAAACCAAGGTACCAGACCACCTGGAAGTCACCAAATTCTGCTATTGCTTCATTTCAGATACACCACGTCACAATCAGTACAAAAAACAGGTAGCAGATCATGAACGTGAGAATTCTCAAAGGCTGGAATGTTGACTCTGATCATTTCTTCACCCAAATAAAGACCAAACTACTGCCTAAGTGACAGGTACCTCTAACATGGCTACAATGAGGGTTGATCATCAGTTCCTCCATAAAAAAACAAAACACTTTGCAACTGGCATCTTGCAAAGAGAAATGAATAACTGGAACCAAATGAACTCTGCAGTATATGAGACCATCAATAATCTTCGGCAACCACACAGGAAGCGACATAACAGGTGGTGGAATACCAAGTGTGACCATGCAGTCGACAAGCAAGCCACTGCCTGGACCAAGTGGAACTCCACTAAGCGAAATGAAGACTTGGAACATTTTGAAAAGGTACGAAGACAATCAGCTAAGACCATTAGGCATGTGAAGAGATCTTACAATCGTTTGAGGTTGGAGAAATTGGATGAAGAATTCAGGCTGTACAGCACTAGAAATTTCTACTGTGCAATCAAAGAGGAGCTCCCAGGGTATAATCCACCATGCCTTCACATCAAGTATCCAGAACACAAGTTGGTCACCTGCAACCATTGGAACATGAAACTTCTGACAAACTACTTTGACCAATTACTCTATTGGCAAAAGTCCAAGGAAAGATTACCTGCAGGTGATACAATACATATTAGCCCCCCCTCTGAACCACCTAGTTTGCAGCAAGTCACTACCACCATCAAAGAACTCAAGAATAACAAGGTATCTGGATACGATGGGACCATTGCGGAAGCCCTTGAAGTACGCAGAAGAACTATCACAGAGGTCATACATCAGATCCTGACTGACTGCTGGGACACCAGAAGGATACCTAATAACTAGAGGACAGCACTAATACACCCACTGCACAAAAAAAGAAGACTTATAAAACATGCACCCTCATCGAGACCCTTTCAAGATAAAATTCAGAGGGGAACTGTCCCGGAATTTCAAGATCACAACTGGAATAAGACAACCTGGTGCTTGACAAAGTCATCAAGACCTGGGAACTTGCACTGAACAACATCGAATCAAACCAGTCACCATGGGAGCCAGAACAAGAAAGATTGAAATCAGGAGCCTGGCTTTCGCAGCTCGTGTTCGTGGCCGTAAGTAAAACCATTAATTACTCTGTCGTAAATGAAACGGAAAATTTTTGCGAATTAATATGAGTAAAGGTAAAAATTGGCAAAAATTTAAAGTTCATACTCGGGTCAATTCATCGACTTCCGGATTCTGATTTGGCTAACGCGGAATACTTCAGAGAGTCGCTTAATAACATTTACAAAAAATTTCAAGGACATATATTCATCGTGGGTGGTGACTTAACCTACCGTCGGTTAGGTGGGACACATACACATTCAGGTTGGGTGGAAGAGATAGATTAGTAACCGAAACGTTCCTAGAATCATTTGCAGAAAGATCTCTTGAACAGATGGTCGAAGAGCCAACGCGGTGCGACAAAGATTCCTCGTCCATTCTGGATCTTTTTCTAATTAGCAATCCTGATATTGTAGATAAAGTTTGTATAAAAGACGGTATAAGTGATCACAAAGCGGTTGTGGTAAAGTTAAACTCTAGTCTGAGTCTGAAGCCAAAGAGAAACTCGTTTTTTGCTTCGATAAGGCAAACGATGCGGGTATGGTTGATCACTTTGCGAAGAATTTTAAAACGTACACGCTAAATACAAATGTTGAGGAACTTTGGATTAATTTAAAAGAACTAATATGGACCGGTTTAAACCAGTTTGTTACTAAGAAGTGTATTAAGGTCACTAATAACTTCCCTTGGTTCAATAGGGAAGTGAAACGTTTGCTCAGGAGGCAAAGGCGTTTACATGCCACGGTGAAAAAATCGGGGGACTCATCTAATCGTGCTAAATTAGTCCAGTTGCGTGCAGAAGTGCGTAAGGCAATGCGCGATGCGTTTAAAGAATTCCAAGCCAGGAATTTATCCGAAGATCTGATTACTAATCCAAAAAAGTTCTGGTCGTATATCAAAGTAATAAGAGGCTCTCGTAAGATTATGCCGTCACCGATTAAAGAAAATGGTGAATTATCAGAAACAAGCGTAGAGAAAGCAGAAATTTTGAATGATGTATTTAAAAAGGCTTTCATAATAGAAAACTCAGAGGAGATACCGATATTTAACAATCGTACCGACAAAATTATGAATGATCTCGCTCTTGATGTCGAGGGAATAACTAATCTGCTTATGAATGTAAAAATCAATAAGGCTCCCGGACCAGATGGTATTCCTACAAGATTTTACTCAAGATACGCAAAGGAAATTGCACCGTATTTGATGAAATTGTATACCGTCTCTCTGGATCAAGGAAAAATACCAGCCGAATGGAAGACCGCTATCGTAACTCCAGTGTTTAAAAATGGGAATGTTAATGATCCTCAGAATTATAGATCGATCTCGTTAACTTCAATATTTTGCAGGATTTTAGAACATATCATCTATTCAAATGTCATGCGGTTCTTGGATGAAGGTGAGCTTTTAAATCCAAATCAACATGGATTCAGAAAAGGACGATGCTGCGAACCACAACTTGCACTTCTAATTCGCGACTTGTGCCGAATTATAGATGAGCAATCCCAGGTTGATTTGGTTCTATTAGACTTTAAAAAAGCTTTTGACACTGTGTCTCACACTAGGTTACTTAGGAAACTTCGCGGTTACGGCATATCTAGACAAATATGCGACTGGGTTGCAGACTTCCTAAAGGGCAGAACACAGTGTGTAGTTCTCGACGGTGAGCGTTCATCACTTACTGAAGTGGGGTCTGGAGTTCCCCAGGGAAGCGTGTTAGGGCCTTTGTTGTTTCTCATATACATCAATGATCTATGCGACATAAAAGGGGGGATGAAAAGATTATTTGCCGATGATGCTATTATTTATTGCGAAATCAAAACCCAGGACGACTTCGCTTTGTTACAAGACGATATTATGAAAATAATTGCGTGGTGTAAAGATTGGCAGTTGGAGTTAAACGCTAAAAAGTGCCAAGTCATTCTTGTAAGTAAAAAGGTTACGCCATTTAATTATGAATATACAATTAATGGCACTGTCCTTAAAACGGTAGATTCCGCTAAATACCTAGGGGTAACAATTCGTTAATAATTTGTCGTGGAATGAGCATATCGAGAATGTAATGGGGAAAGCAAATCGTATGCTCCGATTTCTAGGTTCGTAATTTAAATCAATGCACTCAAGAAGTTAAATCGATTGTATACAAGTCACTAGTACGTCCTCACTTAGAGTATTGTTGTTCTGTATGGGGTCCCCATCAAAAGGGGTTAATGGAGGCTTTAGAGAAGGTCCAAAGAAGAGCCGCCCGATTCGTGACAGGTATATATAGTTGGAGGGAAAGCATAAGTGCGATGTTGGAGGAGTTAGGTTGGGAAAACCAGGAACACTGAAGGCGTTGCTCTCGACGGAAGCTAATTGAAAAATTCACGACAGACGTATTTTGGAATGACAGCCAGCAAATATTGCTACCAGCAACATTCATATATCGAAATGACCGCGAAAATAAGATAAGAGAAATCAGGGCCAGAACCGATTCATTTCTGTACTCATTTTTCCCATGAGCGATTAGGGAATGGAATAGAAAGGATTTACCGGGCGAGTAAACTTAAAATCCGACAGGAGTAGCTTTCGATAAAGCACTCCAGCCATCCTGATCTGGGTTTTCCATGGTTTTCCCAGATCGCTCCACGCGAATGCGGGGATGGTTCCTCACAATAGCCCATGGGCGCCTCCTGCCATATCCCTTATAACCCTTCCAAACCATAACCCTTTTCGATAGGTGCAATGCACCCTCCGCCACACACTTTTAGTGAATTGCGGAGTAATAATAATAATAATAATGACATCGCAGTCCTATAAAAACAATTCTAAGGAGGCTGTCATTGCTGTTCAAACCCTACACAAGATAATAGCATAGATACGACTACAAATATCTTACGAAAAGACCAAGTCAGAACTCCAGAAATGCCCCTTTGATGACTATTAGGGTATTCCTTATTTTTCAGAGTCAAAATTTTGTAACACATAGGTCTTATTTTTTACATTTTATCCTAAAACACTCACAAATAAATTTTAAGCCATTTGGAGAACTATAACCCGTGCCGACATGCACCAACTCATCTTTATGTACGTTACGCAAGAGTAGTGGCATGTGCCCATGTTAATTGTTACTGTCATTACAGTTCTTGAATAGGTATCATGTATTGTTTTGTTCTAAAAGAAGGTTTTAGGATTATGAAGTGATAGAATGAGCATATTTTGAATTAGGAGACGCAAACTGCCAAACTGCAGGAGTTCTATCAGTTTTATTTTATAATATCCGTGAAGGCAAACTGACTATTAGTCGCTGACTAATGTTGCTGTATATGGAGTGCATTATATTTTTAAGAATATTATGGAGACATTTGAAAAAGATTGCAGGTGAATCTCTGGATGTTTATAAGTGAAGGAATGAGGATTTGTAATGTGAATTAAATAATGTTTATGGTATTGCACACCCTTACACCCTCGAAAGGACGTAAACAAAGTAGGGTAAACTCTTCTCGCAGCGACAGAGAGAATCAGGGAGACCAGGTTGCTACCTGAAAAAGAAGAGATGGCAAAACAAATGAAAACAAAAATACTTGAATATATGTGGTCAAGCTCTTCAGCATCCTATGATTTGTTCCTGCTATCTGAAGATCTCAATGAAACATCTTCTAGTTCTGGAGAAGCATCAGGAAGATCATTTAACAAACCCAACGAAATAATTCAATCAGAAAATCTGCAAAGTGCAGAGGAAAAAGTATCACTACTCCTAAATTTATAGCAGCCTTAGATAGACGGCAGTTAAGTGTAAGAGATTCAGTTTACGTTCTTCAAGTTATCATGGAGGCACTTGGACTCAGTACTGACGATTTTTCTTTAAACAAGTCTTCCATTCAATGAATGAGGACACAAACGAGGAAGGAATGAGCAGAAGCTATAATAACCAATTTTTAAATGACGTGACCCAAGTCGTGACCATACAATGGAATTAGGGTTGTTGTGGATGCGTTTGCGGATGCGGATGTTCAGAGCTAGACATCCGCGGATGCGGATGTTTTGCGGAAGCGGATGCGGATGTGGAAAAATAAATGTATAATTATTTAGATTTTAATATTTTATCAAAAATAAATTAAAAATCAATCGTTTTTCATAATTAAATCGTATTTCCATATAATACTGCCATATTGATTTATTTTGGCCTCATCTTTCAACAACAAAACATGTGGGATGATTTCACAAGTGAATTAAATTATTTAAACAATTACGTACGCGTCTAAAAACCAGTCTTTATCATATGGACTTTGCGGAGTTCGTGGCTGGCTACACTAATTCAAGCGTCAAGCACAAGGCCACGCCACCGCTCATCTCCACGCTCGCTTTTTTTTGTGTTATGACTATACACCTCGTCGACGTCGAGGTCATTAGAGGCATGAAAAGATCGGGGTTTGGAACGGGAAGGAATTCGGCCATGGTCTTTTAATGGAAGCATTCGCCTGGAGTGATTTGAGGAAGCCATGGGAAACCCAAATATGGATGCCCGGACGTGGATTCGAACCACCGTCCTCCCTAATGCGAGGCCAGGCCGTTACCGCCTACTCACCACGCTCAGTTCCGTGCTCGCGAGACACCTTCCCACCGCTCCAGTGGCGCATTCACAGTACAACTTGCAGGACCTACAAGTTCCGATTTTCGATAAAAGAACTCTTGATGGTCCGTGAAAGCAGTTACAGGTTCCTTTCGGTTCACTCAATATTTTTTCAACAAAAAATAATGAGAATATTATACATTTTAATTTAAATACAGACTGCAAAGATTCTGTAAATTAATAATAATTTCATGTGATCTAAAAATTCCAGTCACATAGTTTCTTATCAGCAGCGCAGTGTACCTCTAACGTTGTCGCCTATTTTTAAAAGGAGACCTACAGATTAACGTGAAATTCAAACCACGGAGCGTCTCAGCATCTTAGCATTAACAAAATCAAAGCTTTGCCAGAGGTGACTGTCAATTTTAGGACCCATGAAAATTGCAGCTGAGACAAGGATTTTAACAAAGGACTTTCAGTACCCCAATCGTACGCCGTATCCATCTGAGTCAAGAGACAAATCTGGATGTAATGACAAATAAATATTCAACCATAATAAAATCAATATACTTTTTTTCTGTAGCTTTTATTTTTGTTAGCCCAGAACACAAATGTCCTTTAAAATTATTAAACACATATTTTTCAGTACTTTTAAATTCAGATGCTTGCGGTGTGTGATTCGGGTATGGAAGGTCCCCGGTTATGAATTCGGGTCTCGGATGGAATTTTTACAGTCCTTAAAATCGACCTTCATGTCTGGGAATTTCATTTGTTAATGTGAACATGCAAGGACTATACCTAAATTTTATCAACATCTGATGAACCTAAAGTAAGGCTGAAAAAATGGACACTTTTCTAAAGTAATCAGTAACGCTAAAACAACATTTAGTCGTAAAGGACCAGAAATTTCTGAATTCTTTGTATACGATTCTCCATATCAACCAGCCGGTCCGCACCGTCAAAAATTAGATCCAACTAATGACTGCCGAAACACGGTGCGGTGTCGTTTGAACTCATTTCAATCGAGTGAGTGACAACAGTAAGAAAAGTGTCGGTCGGTGACAGTGTGGGTTCGGTGACGTCTATTTTAGCCCGACGTTTACTTTACTTGCAAGTTTAAACTAGTAAATTCGTCGCTTAGGTAATAACGCCGTTTATTTCATTGTTACTTTTAATGCAAGATCGTCAGAAAAAAATCACTTTTTTGTTAGCTAAGCTACGATGGACAGAATCTCGAATAAAGAGAAAAGAATAATATATATTGTAATGTAAACAAAACATCCGCAATACATCCGCATAAAAAATTGCGGATGCGAAAGCGGATGTAGGAATTCATGCGAAAGTTTCGCACTTGCGGATGCGGATATCCGTTACATCCCTAAATGGAATGGTAAGTTGTTGCCTGGTCTGGGCGTAAGAAGTTCCAAAGAAGAATGACTGCCAATCTGTCTCACAATTACATTTTGTAATAGGGAAGAACTTCTTGTGATAAATACCAAGGTGAAGTTGTTCTGAAAGCTCTGAGTAAGTGATAAAGTGCAGATAAGGAACTGTGACCCAATAACATTTAACAGAGGTCATCTCAACGGTGGCTGGGCACTTCTGGAGTAAATGTTCAAAAGAAAGTCGTTACTTTTTGGATGACAGCATCAAACTGATATTAGCGCTCAGAAAAAAAACATTTTAATGACACACAAATTGAGTAGTTGAAATGTTTCTATTTGGCTGAATTTAAAAAAAAAAAAAAAAAAAAAAAAAAAAAAAAAATCCTTTGTGATAGACGACTACAGAAAACTAATTGAGCTATGAGTTATATTTTTGAATGGAGATAGTGGCAAAGAACTGAAAATTAGGCATCCTCGTGCAGTGCATCAAGCATAATATTTTGCAAGTGCCATTTATTCACTCCACATACGTTTCCTAAGTTTTCAACTTAAATTGAGCAAGGAGCGCAAAATGGTATGTTATTTAGAAAGGGAGAGTACATCTGACTTTGCAGAAAGGTACACTCCTTTGATGGCAGAAATATCCGGCATTATATCGTATGTTATGTAAAATTAGCTGTCTTGTATGTACATTGTACATTTAGTATTTTTTGCAACTTGATTAATGCCTCCCTATATTTATTTTAGGAAAAACCACGATGAATTTGTATCTTTGAAGGACAAACATTTGTTTTCTCAATTGAAAATTTAAAACAGTGTTCTTCAGGAAAGCATTTCTTGGTTGGAAGAAACTGCAGGTTTTGTGCTGGCTAAAAGAAAGGTCTTGTATCTGAAAGAGCTGTTAATGTATGAGTTTCATGGTTTAATTACAGCTGATAAAGAACGAAACCAATTTTCATGCAAAATCATCGAAAATTGTACCCGAACTGTAAAAAATAGATCCTAAAAGAAATACCTCTCATAATTTTAATACTTCTGTCTTAATAAAAAATTAAGAATAATTTTTTGCTGTATAGATTTCACTGTTAAGCCAGAATTATACAAAATGTTAATGATTTAGTCACTTATCAAGCAATAGTCAAAATAAGCATTTTTTCGTAAACTTTTGGGTCTACTCGGAAAGGGTTAACGTCACCGTAGGAGGATAAAATTTCTTATGTAAGTAAGCTACAGTGATTTAAAAAGAATTAGAGGGTATGCGTTTGAATATTCAATTATTATTATTATTTTTTAAGTCAATTAATTCCGTTACCTTGGTGAAAGGGTCCACCCCAATGTAGTGTTGGAACTTCCATCTTGGATAAATATGTCAACCACAACACAGCATACCAGACGTCATGAAATCATTACAGCAAAAAGTGTATTTCACAGCATTCCAAAATATGTAATTACAAAACTTTTTTTTACTTATGGCTTTATGCCTCATTGATATCGAGGTCATTAGAGGTGGGATGAGACTGGGGACAAGGAACGGGAAGGAATTAGGCCATGGCCTTTTTGAAAGAAGGATCCCGGCATTTGCCTGGAGTGATTTTGGAAAACCATGGAAAACCCAAATCTGGATGCCCGGACACCGGCGTCCTCCCGAATGTGAGGCCAGAGCGTTAACCGCTCACCCACCACACTCTGTATAACAAAATTGTTGTCAAACCTCAGTTCTTATATGCTGTGGAGACCTCGCTCATGAACAGGAATGGCACCATGGATGGACTGGAAAAAGATGAAAGACAAATCCTGAGAAAAATTCATGTGCCAAGAGTGATCCCAGATGAAACCTACACACTGCAAGGGAACTGCGAATAGTACCAACAATTGGAAACTGCTAACGCCTGCATGTGACGTAAACAGCTGAAGTTTTACAGGCACCTTCTGAGAATGGACAGCAATAGGTTTACCAAGAAGACCTTCTCAATTATCAAAAGCAATAAGACAGAAAGCATATGGCTCAATGAGATACAAAAAGATTTGAACCCCTCTGGGATTTCTGATACTGATGCTGCAGATCGCTTCAAATTTTGTAATATGGTTAGCTCCTGGTCCCCTTCACCAAAAATTACCAAACCTAGGAAACCCATCTCACAGGGAGAAAATAAAAAATATTAGCAGGGCTTAAAAGGTATTGGGAATGAAGGCGAGCATCAAGAAAGGACTAGTTATAAGCACCCCATAGTGGGCTTGAATCAACAATAAATAATTACATTTTCATGTGCTCTACTGGTTGTGAGCTTTCAATAAAACAGTTAATGGACTTGAAGACAGAAAAATATCCAGCCTTTCAGTTTACTTAGAATACACTGTGCTGTCATATTTAGTTTCAGAAGAGCTATGAAAACACTTCTGCACATTGCATACTTTTAAAGATACTAGCAGTAATACGTGATTGGAAGTTCGTTACAGTGTAAGAGTTTTCTTTAATAACAATAACAGTAATAGAAATAAATATTGCAATAAAATAATAAAAATTTATTTAAATTCTATAACAAAAAAATCAATAATATTTATCTTCTAAAAAAGTAAAATTATTTGCTGTTTGAATGTTGGTTTTAATTTGATGATATGTTGATTCGATCAATTATTTCTGCTAACAAATAGAAATTTGCGTGAATTAAAACTGTTATGCAGTATCACATAAGCTCATTAATGATAATTTTTAATCTCCTTTGCTTCTGCTAGAGCCATGTTACTGATGTCATTATTTCAACAGGCTTTAAGTAGTTCCAAGGGTCAAGTTTCAATCGCGATACACATGTGAAAGAATGTATGATTTTTGAATGGAAATATTAGCAGAGGTTGTGGTTAAGTTAAAATGGACCCTAGTTCAGAATGACAACTTGTTAAAGCATAATTTACTTTTATAATTTATGTGGTGTAGCGTAAGGTTCTAGGATTCCTAGATAATTTTTAATTTAATTGCTTCCATATTGCTGTCATCATTAACTCAAAGGCATGTAAGCAGATCCAACTATAAACTACAATTGAAAACATACATTACAAAATCAGGGTTATGACCATTATTTAATAACAATCATATTTATTATTTCTATAAGGTATTTTTTGTCACACGCCATTATCTTCCTTCATACTTAACTGAAATCGATGAATGAGATGTCATATTAAAACTTATGGCGCCACTTTGGTCACATCACATTTTAACAAAGGAACTTTTCAAAATTCGACACTTAATGGGTAAAAAAGTCAATATTTCTAAAATGCTGTTTTTTATGTTATGAGTCATTTATCTCCCTGGATACCTATCTGAATTCATTTAATGCAGTAAGATTTCCACTTTGGTGGAATCATATATTAAGACAGGAACTTATCGGAATTCGACCCTTAAAGGGCAAAAGTATTAAAATTTCTGCAACGCGTTTTTGTGTCATAAGCCATTTATCTCCCTTCATATCTAACCGATATAGATAAATGAGGTATCATATTAAAGATTAAGGTCTCCGCCGTGATAACATTACATTTTAAGCAATTTTTCGTATTTAGACCGTTAAAGGGAAAAAATGTCAATATTTCTAAAATTCGTTTTTTATATCTCCTTTTATCTCCATGGATATCTAACCAAAATCGATAAATGAAGTGGTATTATGAGGAGTAATGTCTCATTTTTGTGATATCATATTTTAAGAAAGAATGTTTTCGGAATTCAACCCTTAAAGGGAAAAGGTATAAATTTTTCTACAACACATTTTTGTTTCATGAGCCATTTATCTCCATTAGTATATAACTGAAATAGATAAATGTGGTATCATTCTAAAAATTAAGGTTTCCACTGTGGTCACATCACATTTTAAAAAATGAATTTTTCTGAATTGAACTCTTAAAGGGCATAAATATCAGTATTTCTAAAATGCGTTTTTTGTGTCTCGGGTCATTTATCTCCCTTAATAATTAAACAAAATTGATAAACGAAGTATCATTTTAAAGAGTGAGGTATTCGTAAGGTCTTCGGTTCCATTACACGACATTTTAAGAAAGAAATTTTACAAAATTCTACCTTTACAGGGCAAAAGTATTAATATTTCTACAATGCATTTTTCTGTCAAAAACTATTTATTTCCCTTGATAACTAACCGAAATTAATAAATGAGCTATCATTTTAAATATAAAATTATCTCCTTTGGTTACATCATATTTTAAGAAAAAAACTTTCTCCAAATTCAACCCTTAAGGAGCAAAAATATCATCATTTCTAAAACTTTTTTTTTTCTACCTCGCTTGATAACTAAACGAAATCGATAAATGAGGTATCATTTTAAAGATCGAGGTGGCTGCTTTAGTCACACCATATTTTATAAAATGATTTTTTTGGAATTCGACCCTTAAATGGCAAAAGTATCAATATTATTTCTACATCATTTTTTTTTTTTTTTAATTTTTATTACAAGCCATTTAATTTCTTCCTAGGCGAAACAGATAAATATCATATCGTTTTAAGGATTAAGGTCTCCAGTTAGGTATAATTAGAAATTAGGAATTTTTTTGGGAATTTGGTACTTAAAGTGGGAACGCGAATGAGACAGTTCAGAGCCAAGTTCCTAGACTGCAGCAGCGGATATCACAGAGATGTCAATTAACTTTTATTCAATAAGTAGCTTTTCGGTTATTTTTTTCTATTATGGAAACACTTTCGTTTTCCTATACAATTCCAATGTAAACATTTTATTTGCTCAGCAAAAAATATCACAGAGATGTTGACATGTTGTGTGCATTTTGTTCAGTTTGGTTGTATTCTGTTAAGGTCAGTGACAGTTTGTCGTAAATACAGAGTGTTTTAAATTTTCCTAACTGTTTCGTAATATGTTGTAAGTATTTTGATGCGTACCTATTACACTAAAAAAAATAATTATTTGCTACAAAAGTACGGTTCTACTTTTCATTATATTACTAGCATTCAACCTCACTATTCATCGCATTTTATTAGCGAAATTTTCGCACGGGTCATCTAGTAGTATTTATTTTGACAACAGCGAAAAATAAATTACAAAAGCACTGTATTCAACCATCATTTCTGACAGGCTTTAAAGCTAGTTGATATATAATCACCACTTTACATAGATATGGCTTTAAAAAATGAAATTTAAAAACAGTTATATTTCACACTCTGGAACTATTACTATATTTCTTGTATCTTAAAATTATTATAATTTCTTGCCCTGTTCCTCGGCACATAGAAGTCCTAAGTTATTTTCACAGATTTTAATCTTGACAATAAACTCTAAAAATTTGAAAACACCATCAAAATTGCTGTGATAACTTTTGCGTTATACCATTTCAGATTCTCAGACACACACAGCTAGCTTACTTATTTATAATGGTATAGATAATACTTAAGTTTGTACAAAGGGGAATATTGTGAACATGTGAAACAGTATTGAGAATGAAGCAATTTATCAACACTAATTCATTTTCAAAGATCATGATTTCTTGAAACGATAAGAAATAAACACACAAAAAGACAAAGGAAGCTTAAAATCAATCATGCTTACAGTATTTTTTTAAAAAAGTTCCCGCCTAAAACAATAGCACCTGCACCAATTGAATGATGGGAACCTATTCCATGATCATACCTAAAATTAATTTAAAAAAGTACCCCTATTGTATATTTAAATAGCAATCACATTGATGAGAATGCACAAAAAATTAACATTATAATACCTTTAAGAGTTATGAAAGACAATATTTTGTTTTAAACAGTTATACAAAACTGAACCATAAAGAAAAACAGTTCCAACATTTACACTTTTCTTGCATGTAAATTTTCTTCTTTCAATAACTTGTAAAGCAGAAGTTAAGTAACCTTTTCTTGAATCTAGAACTCACATTACATTTTAGCAACAGATATATTTGCAAACATTTTTAAAAATTAAAAAAAAAAAAAAAAAAAAACAGAATTTATACTGCTTTTTTTAATACAAAATCCATTAGTTTAATCCCATTTACAAGAAACTCAAATCCAGCAACCTGCTGCTCTTACAAGCACGCACATACACACAAAAAAAGTTTTTACAATTATTAAAACATATCAGACATGATCAATACAGCCCAGTTCTTTTTTTAAAACAATGTATGCACTTAAAAATAAAGTAATTTCATTATACTTATGTGTTATATCCTGTAAGAGAAGTAGGCCCGGAAAGGAAAAACAATACTGAATACATTGTTTATGCCTTCTAAGATAACTGAATATTACAAATAAAAAGTTTTTTTATGCAATTTTGGTCAGTTGAAATAAATTTTTTTCTTAGCCAAATACTAAATCCAAAAATCAAAAGAAAAACAAACTTACAATATTCTTTAGTAACTTCCTCAGACACACCACCATTCCCAATCGTTTTGAACTGTAACAAAAGCAATATCAAATCTGATATTTTATCTTTAATTTTGTAGTTATACAAGCTATATAAATAAATGTCAAAATGAAGATACAATGTAAATATGCAAAGCTCTTTTCTTAAACATTTTGAAGATGTAAGGCCTTTTTCTTTTCTTTTTTTTACCTATC
This sequence comes from Vandiemenella viatica, assembly GCA_031002005.1. Lineage (NCBI taxonomy): Eukaryota > Metazoa > Arthropoda > Insecta > Orthoptera > Morabidae > Vandiemenella > Vandiemenella viatica. The sequence goes on from JARYHS010002409.1 coordinate 29,440, forward strand.
AAGAATGACCAACACAAATATACAAAATATCAGCCAAATAATCACAGTCTTTTTCTATGTAATATTTACAACTTTTTATCCTAGTTTAAAGTGAAGTCAGCTACTCAACTAAAAAAATACTAACATAATTCAAATAAATAAGGATAAAGAAAAGAAACATTGTTTAACACAGTAGAATCAAGAAGCCACAGAGGCAGAGTAACTTCTCTTTAGGAAGCATCCATAAACCACGTAGCTCCATTTTGGCCTCTTGTGAACCCCCCCCCTCCCCCACACGCACACACGTAGCCCATCGTGGCTTTAGCACATAGCTTTTTTTCCCTACTGACTCCAGATATTTTGTACTGTTTTCTCTCGTCAGACTAACGTAAATTACATACGGAGATAATTAAATGACGGAAATAAATATTTACATGCTGCTGTGTGTTCTGTACCTCATTTTAGCTGTGAAAAATAATAAGAATAGAAAGCTATGTGGCTTGGCTAGAAAAACCAAAGTTTTAATACGTTCTCACAAGGTCATATAGAACGTAATGAGTCATTATTTGATGAAAATCCCACAAATAACTACATTCAAAACATTCTACATTACCTTTTTTTTTTCATATTAAAGTGATAAGTTTTTAAAAATTTCAATACATTATATAACAATAAACTACTTACTCTAAATTTGCACTACAAAAATGGCTACTGCTGATTTTTAGAAGTGTAGGGAAAATCACCACATGGACACTGTCCATGCAATGAAATTACTGGATAACTTACATCATGAATCCAGCTACTACAACTTATTCCAATCCAACCACCGGGAAAAACTTTTCCATCATTGGAATGATACCTGCACCACAACATACCCTATATACCAACAAATCTGTCTACAGTTCGCTAGTGGAGTATAGGCCTCATTCCAAACTAGCTCTCAATAAGAATGAATGGCCATAGCAAATTGTCTACACCTGCAACTTAATAGTCTAGATACCAGACATCCAACTGGACTTAAAGAGCTTTTTTATTTTTTTATTTATTTTTTGCTTCTTTAATAACTGTACTCCAGTGATATGCGTGCCACAAATTCTGCTATGCTGACAACTTAGCTATCTCCATCCAAACTGACATCCTAGATGATGGGGAAAGCATTCTCTCAAATGACTTAGAAACCTTGAATGTGTACTATGTGGAGACTTTCTTCAAAGTCGATGAAGACAGAAGTATGCACATTCATTTGAATAAGTGAATAGCACATCAGCAGTCCAAAGTGAACTTCGCCAACAAAGCATTAAACACAATTTCTACACTAAGCATCTTGGCATCACTATAGACCACCCTTAATGTTCAAAAAATATCTTGAAAACACAATCAGAAACATAAGAAATGGAACATCGTGAAGAAGCTTCACGGGTTGTTGATGAACCCACACTACAAACAACCGTATCTGGCTTCAAAGTCAAGGAAAAATGCCAATAAATCTGGAAATCTGTACCTCTGAAAAACCAAGATATTCAAAATCATACAAATAGACTTTGAGGATTCCATCTGAAGAGGCCAGTGCATAAAACTGCACTACCTAAGATCAGGCCACAACAAATGCAATGCCTTGCTTTATATGTGGGGTCTTTGGGATTCATGTCCATGAATGCAGAGCTCCTTCCCACAATGTGGAGCACATCATTAAGGAATGCTGTCTAAGGAAGTATGATGGATCATCCTGAGATGTTATAAATGCTACACCTTTCTTGTTAGATTGGCTGCAAAAACTGGACACTGATTTGTGAAGACTAACAATGTTCTTGTCCTTGTATATGTTATATATATAAAAATCTTGCGTCTCGATCTTTGTCAGAGATAAACTCCGAAACTACTTAACCGATTTTTATTAAATTTGGCTTACTGTGTGTAATTTGGTCCAACTTAAAAGATAGGATAGTTTTTATCTCGATTATTGATATCAATATTTATTATTGGGAATTAAATGTTTATTAAATGATTGTCATAGGACAATGGTTTGTAAGTATTTGTAAGTTACATAAGTTGGAACAGTCTGGTGGCTCAGCGGTTAAATCGTCTGACTGGAGAGCAAAAGGTCACCAGTTTGAATCCCTGTCTCGGCGGGGATTTTCATCGGTAGGATTGGCGGGCTAGGTTAAGGCGGCTACAACAGGGGCAGAATGTGCAGCCAATAGAATCCCATCACCAGGTCATTACGACCACACCAAATTATTATTATTATCATAGTTCCATAAGTTATCGACACAACACTTGGTTCTCTAGGTTGGGTAACCATCCAGTAGATGGTGTTGTGTTTTGGTTTCTTTATGCTACAGTCTATTCCATGCCATATGTGTTTATGTTTACGACATAACCAAGTTTCTTGAATGTTTCATGTATTATCGTTTTTATAAGTGTGCTGTGTATCTATACTAATAATAAAAATGTGAAAATAACTCTGTCTATCTGTCTCTGTCTGTTACGTTTCTTGGGCTAAACAGCTAATCCGATCGTGACAAAATTTGACGAGGAGATGCTATTTGGTATCAGGATGGACATATCATACTTTTTTCTGAATAAATAATACACATCATAAAATTTGGAAAAATTACCGAAGGGTGACCGACAGAGATGTAGGATGTGTAAGTCTGTACAACCTGTGCTCATAGCAGTGTGGTGGCTCAGTGGTTAAAATGCTTACTTATTGATGTTTGGAATGTGGTCTCTGGTTCAAATCCCTGTGGAAGCAAAGATTTTTATAAATTGTTTTTGACTGTATGAGTCATGCTTGAACCATCGGTTGTTCAGATTGCATGTTAAACTGTAGATACCACAATTTAGCGGTGTGATACGAGGTAAATCGTAGGTAGTCTAGCAATGCTGTAGGCGTACACTTTTTTACATTATATTGATCCCTCAGGAGCTGTTACTCTCGCAGCCAGTGTGTGTGCAAACTGCACTAATAATACTATAAATGCGGAAGTAAATCTCTGTCTTTTTGTTATGTTTTGATGACTAAATGGCTATACTGATATTGACGGAATTTGACAAGGAAATACTATGTATCTGTATGAAAGGCACAGGACATTTTTTTCGGTATGAATAACAGTTGTAGTCATGTAATTTTGAGAACTTATCATGGTGACACAGAGACGGATGTGTGTGTTAGTCTGTAATGTTACGCCAGTTGCTTTTCACACATTATGTTAGTGTATGATTTGTTAATATATTTCATTTAGAGACAAAACATATTATTTCGTATAGATGTAGATTTTCTCTGTACTATTTATTACTTTCTGTCTGCTTAAATGTTTCAGGCAGCAGTTTATTTTTCCTTCTTTTTTGACATGCCTTGCGGGCGTAAACTGGCCTAAGGTATAGCTCTAGCAGAGCACAACCAGCTAAAATTATTAGAACCCAAGAATCAGATGCTCATGCTGAAGAAAGAAGAAAAGACCAAGCTGAAATAAAGCTGCTCTTAGTTGACCCCCTCCACCCCCCCCCCCCCCCCCGACCCCCCACATCCTCCTTTTGTTTTTCTGTTTTTAAATATGTTGAAAATTTATTCTCTTCATGAAACAGGTTCGGCGGTAGAATGATATAGCGATGGCTTTCCTAACATATTATTTCGACTAGGTGTTGTTTGGGAACTATCCTACGTTACCAACAGCTTTCTATATTCAATTCTGGCAACGAAATTCTTAATCCAAGCATACAATGTCGCGAGTATCAGCTAGTATTGTATATGTGAGAACGAAAGCTTTCACGGCGTCTCGATGATATGAAGTCTTCACGGGTTCTTCACTGTATAATGTTTAAGAAAGACAAGTATTGTATATGATCATAACTTCAATTGTTTAGCCATACAATAAACAAATAAATTATTATTAACTTCTATATATATATATGTCTGAGTGTTCTGCCACCCCCGTGATATTGTTTTTCTAGTGTTACTGATAGTTCACTTCATTATTTATTTTTTTTACACATTTCATACCTTCCAGGCCCTAGGGGGTGGGCTGCTGTAGGGTCACAAGGACCCCTATCAATTGACCTAACGGAAGGGGTAGGGAATGGGAAGCAGTTCATCCATGGCATTTTACAGGAACCATCTCTGCATTAACCTGGAATGACTTCAGAAAAACATGGAAAACAAAAGTGAGAAAAAACAGATAGCTGTTTGGCTAGATACCGTTATCCAGACATCCTATAAGCCGGATAGCCAGCTATTCGGCAACTGAATACCCAGCTGAATGTTGTTATTTGAGGTTAAGAAAAATAATAATATCGCTGGTAAAAAAAGGATCGCATATTTTGGAATATTTTGATATAAAAAATTACAATAAGTTTTTGATTTTCTTTTCGTGAGGCACGTTCTGACACAAAGTTTGAATCGTCTACTTTTCCTCATTGTGGACTTAAAGAAAACACAATGACTTTTTCTTTTCCTGTCCTCAACCAGATACCTCTGCCATGAAAACCGTTTGAAAATGAAATATCCAGTAAACTTTCATGAAATGAGGAAAGCTACAGCTGTTATCATGCCTGTTCTGCCTTTAGCCATTCCAGAAACAAGTTCATCTTCGACATTGAAAGAAAAGCAATTGACTATATCAGAATCGTTTGAAAGGAAATTACTTTGTGATGTAAACGACATAAAAGGGGAAAAATATAACATTAAGTTATTGCAGAAATCGTTGCACTAGAAACAAGCCATTATTTATTGTAGACAGAAACGGATTTTCCAGTGCCCTACAAGAAGCTTTACCACGCTTTAAATACAGAGTCGTACATACATTTCAAAAAAAAAAAATTGTACCTGACTTCTATGACAGAATTTATGAGAAACTAAAACCAGCACTTCTGGTGCTCATGCTGTTTCTGCGGCTTATGAATCTGTTTACACAATGCCAGCTTCCTGAATTTCACAGCTCATGGGTATCTTCTCAAGTCAAAAATGATTACTGAGGAGTCTCCATTTCTTGTAGTGTTAGTTTTATTGTAGAAGCACAAATGTAATTTTTGTATTAGTTATGTTTTGTATATAAGTTAGGTGTAAGTATACCTGTACCGGAGTGTAGATGTGCTGTGACTATATCATACAAAAAGCGGATTTTTTGTAATGTTCTTTTGCCCTTAATATTGGTTTTTTGTGTTATGAAAGTGTACTGAAACATTATCAATTAAAAAAAAAAATAGAACATGGAGTTTTTGTTATGAACCATTTCCCTGGTTCTCACCCTGAAGAAAATATAGCAAGGGAGCTTAACAGTATCGCAAATTGTTGGGCTATTGACCAAAACAAAATAAATTTATTTATTCATGACAGTGCCCCGACATGGTGAAGGGTATACATGTGGCCGAGTATGCTTCTGCAAGATGTTCCATCCATTTAATTTAGAGAATTTTAACTGAGCCATTGAAGATTCAGCCTGATGTGTCAGGAGTGATTGTTACTGGTAGACACATTGTTATGTATTTTAATCGTTTGGGTTTTGCTCAAGTTGCTGGTGATTCAAAAAGAAAAATTTACCCAACCATCAGCTGGTGCCAGATATCAGCACAAGATGGAATTTTACCAGCTGGAACAAAAAAGGGCTACATCGTTACATGTGGTTTATCGTAGAATGCACACAAATTTGACGTGTCAACAGTGGTGTTTGATGGTAAAGTGTGTTAAGCTATTGAAACCCTTTCTAGTCTCTCCTGCAATTCCGAAGTAATATCACAAGTTTCTAAACTAAAAAAATATTTAGATAATGATGAGAAATCACAAAGAACTCCTGACTTACCACATATGTGATGTAGAAATATTAATACTTTTACCCTTTAAGGGTCGATTTTGAAAAAAAAAAAAAAAACTACTTTGAAATATGGTGTAACAAAACCGAAGACCATGCAAAGACTTCATCATTAAAATGATACCTTGTTTATCAATTTTGTTTAATTATCAAAGGAGATAAATGACTCAAGACACAAAAAACAAATTTTAGAAATACTGATATTTTTACCCTTTAAGGTTTCAGTTCCGAAAAAATCCATTCTTAAAATATGATGTGACCACAGCAGAGATCTTAATCTTTAGAATGATACCTCATTTATCTATTTCAGTTAGATATAAATTGAGATACATGGCTCATGACCCAAAAATGCGTTGAAGAACTGTTGATACTTTTTCCCTTAAAGGGTTGAATTCCAAAAACAAATCTTTCTTAATATATGATGTCATCAAAGCTGAGACATTACTCTTCATAATCCTACTTCATTTATCGATTTCGAATAGGCATCCAGGATGATAAATGGCTCGAGACACAAAAACGAATTTTAGGAATACTGATATTTTTGCCCTTTAAGGGTTAAATTCAGAAAAATCCCTTTCTTAAAATATGATGTGAGCGCAGCGGAGACCTTAATCTTTGGAATGATACCTTATTAATCTATATGGGTTAGACATATAGGTAGATAAATGACTCGTGACACAAAAACATGTTGCAGAAATATTAATACTTTTGCCCTTTAAAAGTCAAATTCTGAAAAATTCCTTTTTAGGAATATGATTAAACCAAAGTGGAGACCTTAATCTCTAAAATAATACCTCATTTCTCGATTTCGGTTAGATATCATGGGAAATAAATAGCTCGTGACAAAAAAACACACTGCAGAAATATTGATACTTTTGCCCTTTAAGTGTCGAATTCCGAAAAATTCCTGTCTTAATATATGATAGCACCAAAGTGGAGATTTTAATCTTTAAAATTATACTTCATTAAATGATTTCAGATGGGTATCCAGAGAGTTAAATGAGTTGTAACACAAAAAACATCATTTTAGAAATATTGACAATTTTGCCCTGTTAAGGGTCGAATTCTGAAAAATTCCGTTCTTAAAACATGATGTGACCAAAGTGGAGACCGTAAGCTTTAAAATGACACCTCATTCATTGATTTCAGTTAAGTATGAAGGGAGATAATGACTTGTGACAAAAAAAACACCTTATAGAATTAATATATATAATACACAATTAACAGGAGAAACCACTAATGATGTTTCTATATATATATATACATATTTCCCCATTCTTCCTTAGTTTTAACGCCTTAAAACCATTTTCTGCTCATTGTTATTATTATATATAAATTAAAAGTGAAATGTGTTCTGAAAACAAATAAAGGAACAAAAATTCAACTGTATTAGTGATATTTATTCATCAATAATATATATGTAATGAAAATATTAGAGATGAAACGCATATCCAGCAACTATCTGGCCAATATTTACTATCCAGCCAGATACGGGATAGTAGGTCAATATTCGGCAGGTATTCTCAACAAATTATGAATATTTCATAAAATTTTCTTTAAATTCACAAATAAAACACTACATTTTCAAATGAAAATACCGTTTATTATTGTTTTTAACATAAAAAAATTAGTTCTTTTACTGGATGAACATCGATTCCTCTGTAACAAGAGGTAATAATTAGTTTAGCTTGTCCTTGTAAACAAGGACAGGTTCAAAGAAAAGTCTTTTGCTGTTTACACTACTGCAAGGCACTGAAAAAAAATTCTAAAAAACTTTTCCAAATTCGTGTTCTGTGTCACATAAGTTGAACACAAAATATATGGGTCACACTTCCGATCAATTCGAGATTAAATAAAAGACTTTTTAATCATTTTAAAGAATCTGTTTTGGTCACATTGCAGTTTAAGAAAGAACTTTCTCCAATTTCAATTCTTAAGGGGCAAAAATATCATCATTTCTAAAACTTTTTTTTTTACCTCGCTTGATGCCTAACCGAAATCCATAAATGAGGTATCATTTTAAATACCAAGGTGTCCGCTTTGGTCACATTTTATAAAATGAATTATTTGAAATTTGACCCTTAAAGGGCAAAAGTGTCAATATTATTTCAACAACATGTTTTATTATTATTATTATTATTATGAGCTCTCTATCTCCTTTGGTACCTAACATATCGTTTTAAAGATTAAGGTCTCCAATTAGATAAAATCGCAAATTAAGAAAGAATGTTTCGGAATTTGATGCTTAAAACGGTCGTGCTTATAAGACAGTTCAGAGCCAAGTCCCTAGACTGCAGCAGCAGATATCATAGAGATATCAATCAACTGTTTTATACAATAAGTAGTTTTTCGGATTTTTATTTCTGTTACGGAAACATTTTTGATTTGATATAAAATTCCAATGAAAAACATTTTATTCGCACAGCAACACATGTCACAGAGCTGTTGATATGCTGTGTGCATTTGGTTCAGATTGGTTGTATTATGTTAAGGTCAGTGACAGTTTGTCGTAATTGTTGTAAGTATTTTGATGCATACCTATTACATTAAACAATAAATATTAGCTACAAAATTGCAGTTCTATTTTTCATTTTATTACAAGCATTCAAACTCACTATTCATCGTATTTTATCAACAAAATTTTCGCGCAGGTCATCTAGTATCTATTAACACGGTTATGTTATTGCATTTTGTACAATGATGTTATGATATAAATTATAAGCTAGTTACATTTTCCATTTCCATTCCTTTATTTACACTCCATTCTCCACATCAATAATTTTCACTTCCTTATCAAAAAGCTGGTCATTTACTGCTTGTTGTTTGTTTCACAAATAAACTATTCAATTGCATTATTTATCAGTATTATCAGCAACTGAGGAAAATTTAGTTGCTTTGTATAAATTTATTGATCAGTATTATCAACAACTCAGGAAAAGATCTACAACTTCCAGTTATATATATTATATTTATTCTTATAACTAGCAGAGTTCCCGGCGTTGCCCGGTATAGTTGCCATAGATTTACCCGTACGCTATTTTTATTTCAGCAATGAGAAACATGTATAACAAGTTTCATAAACTTTGCGCCATCCATTTACGGATTTAAAGCAAATCTAGGTTCACCGGCCCCCTTCCAAGAAAAGGGTGGGCTGAAGTTGATTTACCCATACACTATTTTTATTCATACAAGATTATTCATATTTACCAAGCTTCATTAATTTGGTTGCAGCCATTTCCGGTACCTAAGTGGTGATTTAGCCACACAGTTCTAAAAATTAGGCGGGTTGGATGATTTGATACGGAACGTTTCTTTATTTAAGTCCAGGCTACATTTCAAACCTAATTACAACATCAGCAAATGTTGCTGCTCGAAAATCGAAACATAAACCGTACGTGCATTAATACGAGGCGTATTTTTTAAGTAAGTACCATTTTGTCACACCGTGGCTGCAGCGCTACGGTCGGCATTCCGCGCATGTGCAATGGGTACCTGCATCTCTTGCCTACGTGCTGACACCATTACAGTCTAATTCTTCCTTGTTTATGTTGTTCACTGAGTGTTTAAGATGCCTCCGATAATCGTGAGTCCCGCCGACTGTGAAGTACGGGCTGTTATAAGATTTCTTTGTGCTAAAGGCCTAAAACCGATCGATATTCATCGTGAGATCTGTGCAGTTTACGGACAAAAACATTATGAGTGATGGAATGGTGAGAAAGTGGGCGAGAGCATTTAAGATGACCGCAACAAATGTGCATGATGAACAACGGAGTGGGTGTCCTTCGGTCGTTAATGAAAGTTTGGTGCAGAAAGTGGACAATAAGGTGAGAGAAAACAGACACTTTACGATTTCCTCCTTGTATGATGACTTTCCTAATGTTTCTCGTAGTGTTTTGTATGGCATTGTGACCGAGCACTTGAATTACCGAAAATTGTGCTCACGTTGGGTAACGAAAATGTTAACGGATGTGCACAAAACCAAAAATTTAGAAAGGTGCATTGACTTTCCTTGAGCGGTACCACAACGATGGTGATGATTTCTTAAGCCAAATTGTTACGGGCGATGAGACATGGGTGGCTTACGTCACACCTGAATCAAAGCAACAGTCCATGGAATGGCGGGCATTCAGATTCACCAAAAAAAGTGAAGTTCAAGCAAACGATTTCTGCCCGGAAAATCATGTGCACAGTTTTTTGGGACAGAAAAGGAGTATTGCTTGTGGAATTTCTGCCTCGTAATGAGACAATCATGCAGCAGCTTATTGTGAGACATTGAACAATCTGCGCCGTTCAATCCAGAACAAAAGACGTGGCAAGTTGAGCAAGGGCTTCGTTTTGCTGCATGACAATGGCCGTCCATATGTGGCTAATCAGACCAAAGATCTCATCACATCTTTTCGATGGAAACTCTAGATCATCCTCCGCACAGCCCTGATCTGGCGCCCGGTGACTACCATCTGTTCCTGCACTTGAAGAAACACCTGGGCGGTCAGCGTCTTGAAGACGATAACGAAGTCAAAACAGTTGTGATGCAGTGGTTAACAAGTCAGGCGGCAGACTTCTATGAGGAGGGTTTTCAAAAACTGGTACTACGTTATGACAAGTGCCTCAATATTGAAGGGAATTATGTAGAAAAGTAGAGTAAGGTACAGGCTTTCATGTAAAAATAAAATTATTGATATATATTTGCACGTCTTTTTTAATTTCAAAACGGTACTTACTTAAAAAAACATGCTTCATACATATAAGGGTTGCTATTTATATATCTGGCCTGATAATGAAAAAACAAATATTTATGATCGAAATTGTTTCTCAAAATATTCTCCATGAAGATCAATACACTTTTGCATGCGTTTGAACCAATTTTCGAAGCACTTTTTCCACTCCGATGGAGATAACTCCAGAACATGAGTTTTGAATAGATCAACCGCTTCTTCAGGTGTCAAAAATTGATGACCACATAATTTGTTTTCAATGTGTGGGAATAAAAAAAAGTCATTGGGTGCCAAATCAGGACCGTACGGTGGATGACCAATCAAATTGATATTTTGACTGGTCAAAAATTCCTTTTTTGAGCCGACATATGACAGCTCGCATTGTCGTGATGAAGAATTATTCGCCTCTTCTTCGACTTTTGCGAATTTCTCCAAAGACTTTTGGTAAACAAATGGTTATGTACCATTCAGAGTTGGACCGTCCTACGTTGCTCTAATGCCACTGTCACCAAGTGACCAGTAATGCTGAAGAAACAGGCAACCATTTGATTCAATGTTCTTCTTCTGCAAACAAATTTTGTCGGATTTGGCTCGTCTTGGAAGACCCATACAGTCGAGTGCTGTTTTGTTTCGGGCTCATCTACATTCATCACCTGTAGATGTTATACACAGCTTTGATGCACCTTGAACGTATTTTTTTAACATTTCCTTGCACCAATCGACACGAGCTTCCTGTTGAGCGTTTGTCAGATTATGTGGGATCCAATGCGAACAAATCTTTTTTATGGCCAAATGATCATGAATATTTTATTGATGCTTGTCGTACTAATGCCCAAAGATGCCTCAATTTCACAGGTATGTCCACATGACAATCTTGCTCTAACAGTTTCAACGCACAGAATCAATGTTTTCTTGCACAACAAGTCAACGACTTTGGACGACCTGAAGGAATTCATCCTGAAGCAACTTCGACACGATTGAATTCGTTGCACTAGTTTTTTGCAGTGCTATACAATGGTGCTTTATCACTGTATAAAGAATTAAGTTCATTGATGCACTCTTGTCTTGATAATCCAGTCGAAAGTTGTGAAAAATAATCGCACGAAAATGTTCACGAGTTAATTCCATTTTTCGCCCGAGATGAATTTTTAAAGTTACTGTAAACACTAAATCTTGTTCAAATTACACATGGTTATGAATAAGGCTATTTTCACAATGTCAATGTTTTCCAATGGAAACGTCAGATGGAGCCTGGCAACACTTATTGTTGCCGAGGTCCAGAAATATAATAGCAAACCCTCATACCACATACATAAAAATGTATATTGTGTGTGTCTGCTCATTCAAGCATCACCTAAATAATACAGATTTTAAATGGATGTTCAGAATTTTAAAGCTTGGAGTCAAAGTTAAAATTGACCCGCCTTAAGAATAACAACACATTTATTTTATCGAAACTTTTAGCAATATCTTGAAAACTGTTGAATATATTTTGGACTGGGTTTTCATTTTCTGTATCTCAAAACGTTTTGAATTTACCCTCGCAAAATCTGAATAACACATTTCTATCATCTTCTCAGGAAATCAAATTCCATGTCGATTTACTACTACATCATTAAATGTTTAATCAGAAACGTGTATAAACCTTTATGAAAAATCTTTCAACAATAAGTGCATAGTCTATGCACTTAAGAGCAAAAAAAGCTTGTGTGCATATGCAAATATATGGGATTCTACGATAACCGAGATGCCTCAATTTCATGATGGATTCCCATTTAACTTCATAAGACAAATCAAAATTGAAGAATACGAGAAACAAGTCTTTCCCGGCATATTTTTGATGCGAAATCTTCACAGGTTTTCCGCTGGATAATATTATCAAAAGACAAGCTTTCGGCGGCTTGCTCTGCCGCCATCACCAGGTTCCATTGTACTTACGAGAACAAATAGAACTGCACTGAATTGCGGATCCATAGCGAGCCAGGATCAGTAACGTCTTCTGATTGGCTGACTACGATGGCCATTTCTCACCGTTCTTGTCGGTAATTGGTTGGCTCTGGAACCAGCTGTCTATGGGGTTAGACGGATCTGCCGCCCAATCAGACAAATCTCAATAGCTTCTTTAATGATAGACTCCCAAAAAACACATAGCTAGAACTTTCTAATTATAGAAATGTTCACATTTTTGTCAATCAGGCATATCTCAATAGCTTCTTCAATGACGGCTCCAAAAAACACATAGCTAGAACTTTCACATTATGGAACTGTACTGCAAGTCTCGCGGATCCATTGGGAGCCAAACAGTTTTCTGATTGGCTGACTACAACCCCGGTTCTATTGTGCTTGTCCGTAATTGGTCGGCTACGGAATCAGCTGTAGACAGGGTAGGACGAATCTGCCGCAGCGAATGGCACTCCACCTCTCTAGCTATTGAGATACGTCTGAATGATAATAACATGAACAGGGACTTGGGTCTGTGGCTCAGTGACGCGTGGAAACCTGCTTTTTCCATTCTAAAACAACCATGTGTTTTGCTGACGGATGATAGATCCTCATAATTTCTTCTCTGTATCTGTAATTACTGTTATGTCAATTTGGTGTCTTTTTCAGTTCTTCTTCTAGTTCTAATTATTTTATCATTAGTTGCCTCATATTCCAAGTTCCAATCTTTAATTTATTTGCAATCCCAAATCATTTGACCTTGTGCTTTAGCTGAGTCCTTTACATAACCACTGAATAAAACAAGCAATGTTTAAATTATGGGCTCACATTGTGGTATTAGAGACCTGATGACCAACAGTGTCTTGACACTCTGTCGCATCCCTCCCAGGTCTAGAGATAATCATCATTCCCCTCTGTTTCCTAGACACTGCCATCTACAAACCTCCTTTGTTTACTTCTACGAATTTATTTGCAAACAAAAACCTTCAAAATTGTCACCTAACATTCTTTTAAGTATTTTATCCACTCCTGTTATTTTATTTATTTTACACAATTCAGCTATTAATGCTCGAATTGCTGACCCATTTCTTTTCTTTCCTTTTCACTGAAAATAAGATAGGATAGGGAAAAATAGCAATCACTTACAACAGATGAAGGCAGCAGGGTCAGACAAACATAAAAAAAACACAAAAAAAACACACAAAACTTCACAATATTTGATTAATAACCTTAGTCAAGTAGGAGATGAGACATATGATAGGGGGAAAGATGTGAGCACATTCAGACCTGACAGATGAATGAAACAAAGTTGAAACACGCGGGAGGATGGATTTTGGACCAGTGGTTTGGGAAGAAAGTTGACCAATCATGTGAAACAGAATATGAATACTAATTTTAACTGTCCCTAAGCCATACATCCAAGCAGTACCGTGCAGTTTACTGGCACACACAGAAAAAATGTGCACCAGTCCAAATAATATTGCTCACCTGAGGAATGATTTATCAAAAATTTCATACAGCCTTGTTCATCTGTGTCATTATGCCTCTACATGATCCTGCCTTCAACTCTGCTAAGTGAAGCCTTCACTTTTTATCCTTTAATATTTTCTTTAAATGATGATTCAGGACCCTCCATTTCCTGCTAATACTTAACATAATTTAAATATGGACAAAAGTAATTTAATTTAAATTGCATCTCCAAGTCTCAGCCTGTCAGATTCAAATGTGCACACATATCATTTCCAAGAATCACAGTTTCATTTCCCTCTTGCTTCTTAAATTGGCAGTTGTAGGAAAAGGCTCCACAAACTTTTAGCCATTAATGAACTCTACCCAATATAAATTAAAAGTGTATTTCTGCCATCTAATCATGCAGTCATCAACCAGTTTCACTGCCTGATGTTGAAAACAAAGCCCATTAAAACTTATCTATACCAAAGGGGGAAGTTGAGCCTATGTGGCTGAGAAGTTTAAAACTGTATATTGAGATGTATGACCATGGTATTTTCAAGGAACCATCTCAGCATGAACCAACAAAGATTCCAAAAACCACTGAAAACCAAACTCTAGGTAATCAGGAAATCCCAGCAATCAGTTAGATGTTTACAAATAAGAAGAAAGAGACAGGAGATGGCTTATTCAAAGGGGGATGGAATCTGAGGACGGAGTAGTGTGGAAATGGGTAGAATATTAATGGATCATTAGGTGCTATCTGGGGTTAAGATCTGGTAATTGCCTAATACACCATCTGTACTGATAAGCTTATTCCCACAAATTGAGTATATGGGCACGTCTCCTGTTGGGGATAGCTTATGACAGAATGAACATATATATGTAAGGTGCTATGAGAAGCAATGGGATGAAACAGATTTTAGGTGACACCACAGACACTATTTATCATTGTCATACATATGAAGAATTAGAGCAGTTGTTACTAAGGGAGGTTTCACAAGTTGCACACAATGTGACATAAAAGCTCTGGTTGTAGAGTTTGACGCAGGATCTACTGCGCAGGTAGGAGTCATGGGACTGCCTTACCACATTAGTATTTGTGGACCAATAATTGATTGAATCATGTTTTCCAAGAAAGAAGGATTTCTGAGAGGAGGAATCTCACATCAGGGAAACATTGAAGAAATCAAAGGTCTCTCACAGGATGCAGTTAACAGACAAAAGTCCTAGAAAGAACTTTAGAGCCAAAATTGGACTTCAGTTTGACTTTGGGCAATTGTTGGACTGCTGGTTGGAATGTTTTTTGCGTACCAGATAAAATGGTAACTGTGCACTACCACACCTGATATTGAAACAGACGATGTGGGACTGCTGGTCAGAACATACACAGTCGTCATAGATACCCAGGATGTAAGGAAGCAGTTAGTGTGAAATAGATGGTAACTATCAAAGTGAGGAAGTGCTCCGAGAGAACTGTCTTTCTGACTAGGAAGAAAAGGTATCATTTCCTGTTTTCCCCTAGTAAGCATAAGTTTACTATTATCCTGTTTCACCAAATAATCATACATTTGACTAACATGACAGATATTTTAGTTTCTGAACCATTCCATTTACCAATCTAAGCCTATTCTATCACAAAACAAACGTTTGCCTACCTGAAGTTTCACAATTACAAAGCTATCATTGGATTAAAATAAATGATTTTTTATTACATATATATTATTGATAAATAAATACTACTAATGCAATTGAATTTCTGTTCCTTTATTTGTTTTTAGAAAACATTTCACTTTTGTAGAGAAGCATGTTCAGTGGCTTCTCCTGTTAATTTTATGTTATTGCATTTTGCACACTAAAGTTATGATATAAATTATAATCTACTTTCGTTTTCCATTTACAATTCATTCTCTCAGTATCAGTCATTTTCTGCTTGTTGTTTGTTTAGCACATTTTTTTTTTCATATGGTTTTACACTTTGACAAAGTCATCAGAGGCGGGAAAGAATTGGGGACAGGAAAGGGGAAGGAATTCAGCCATTGCCTTTTTTTAAAGGAAGCATTCACCTTGAGTGATTTGGGGAAACCATAGAAAACCTAGATCTGGATGTTCGGACGGGGATTTGAACACACATCCTCCCAAATACGAGGCCAAAACTGTTTCGCAAATAAACTATGCAATTGCATTGGATGTATTTATTTATCAGTATTATCAGCAATTGAGAAAAAGATCCACAACTTCCAGGTACAGTAAAACTCCAATTATCCAAACTCCGACTATCTGAATCGCTGAATATCCGAATTTCTTTCTTAATAAAGACGGAAAGAGAAGAGATAGATGAAGATGGGGATGATGTGTCACTTGAGGAATTCAGAAACATTCTTTTGAAAATTCCTGGATGTTCAGACGTTAGTGCCGAAAATACAGGAGAGTGGGTGGTATGAGATTCGCCAGACCGTGGATATGAAATTTTAAATGATGTTGAACTTATTGGAAGTGTGAGAGAATAAAGTGGTGAGGAAGAAGATGACCTTAATGTCGAAATTGACCATCAGCTAGTCAAGCATTTGCCGGTCTTGAAACTGCATTGAAGTGGATGGAGCGTCAGTCCGAGTGTAACCACATGCAATTTTTCACTTTCAAGCGAATTAACAACTTGGCTTCCCGAAAACGGATGAATATAGTCGAAGCGAGATGCTCAGCAAGCAATTACTTTCATTTACAATACAGTACGTACATACTGTACTAACGTACGGCACTTGTAAGTACACTTAACATGGTAAAGTGTTGCCTTTTCATTTAATTAATTAAAGGCTCTTTTTGTTTAAAATAGTTTTTTCTCTCCCATTTTCAGCATACATACAGTAATTAATTAAAATACACTTCTTCAGAAAAAATCCAATTATCCGAATTTTTGATTATCCAAATGAGATCCAGTCCCAATTGATTCGGATAATTGGAGTTCTACTGTATATATATTATATTTATTATTAGAATTACAAATCATGACAGCAAAGCAAAACTGAGAAGTGTTTGCGTCCAAGCGAATTTTAAGCATTAATCAATATAAAGAAATTAATTTACTTACTACACTTTTAACTGGCACTACAGTTTTCTTTTCCTCCTGTTCCTCTTGTTCTATCTGTTTAACAATATCAGTGATTGATCGTGGTCTCAGAGAATCACACTCAGCATTGTAGAGAAGAACAAATCTGCAGAATATAAAAGCATAATCAAATTGGCTGGTTATACTAATATGAAAAAGAAAGGTAAAGCAGACTTAGCACTTACCAAAGTTAAAGAAAAGAGGACTGCAGTGACAACAAAAAAAAAACAGGCTAATGTTCACAATCATATTCTTGTATTTCCTTGAGTAAGGGCATAGCCCAAAGTAATGTTTTTTTGTGTTTGTGCATTTTTTGTTTTTGTTGCTGCCCCTCCTTACTTCAACTACCATAAGTACAGCCTACTTTACCTTTTCTTCTCATGTTAATATCACTTCATGGCATTTCCTCCTGCTTCAATGTTGCTGGTGGTTAGTTATACTGTTTGAAATACTGCCAAGATGCTCCTCTTGAAAACAGAAATAAGCAAACAGAAAATATAGCATAACAACAGAATTTTGTGTCTGATGAGTAGATCAGGGAACAGTAAATCTCACTCAAAGAATAAATTTGAGTACTGAAATTCTAATAATAGTTTACTGAATGAGTTTATTTATATTTCTATTATGGATCCATCAGTATTAGTGGAAATGTAACAAACTTCAGTATAATCATAAAATGTATCTTTGATGGTGACATACAGATTAACAGCATTTATTTGCAGCTATTGGAAAAGGATTTCGTCTGAGTACATTTTTGCAGTATAGGATGACTTATTCATAACAAGAGATATGTAAAAATAATCACAAATTCATTGATAAATAACACGATAATTTTGGGTTGGCAAAACTCTATACAGAGAATGTTCCCTCCAGGGATACAGCCATCACACATAATAGCACTAACTTAAATTATGAAGGTCATACTGAAATCATTGAGCAATATATACATATATAGTCGAAGTAATTCTCGATTTGTTGTCAGATAACCATCTCGAGCAGCTAGTTAATGAATCCTACGCGGTGTCATAACGGTAGCGAAAACATTTTAGACTTGCTGGTTACCAACAGGCCAAAATTATTCACCGACATTTCAACGACCACAGGAATAAGCGATCACAAAGCGGTAATTGCGACTATCAAATTAATGACCGAGCGAAAAAGGAAAAAAGGGCGGATTGTATACAGATTCAGTAAGGCCTCAAAGGAGTGTTTTAGAACCTACCTGAGGAATAAATACCATAACTTCAAGTCAACAAAGGACACCGTTGAAGAGATGTGGCATCGTTTTATACATATAGTCAGGGAAGGCATGGAAATACATATACCAAAGCGGACAATAAAGGGAGAGGATGATCCACCGTGGTACACATGCGAAGTCAAAAGATTACTCAAAAAACAAAGGAAAATACACGCACGCTCAAGAAGGAAGGGGTGTCGCAGCGATTTAGAAACCTTAGCTGATTTAAGAGGACGTATTAAGAATGTAATGCGCGAGGCCTTTAACGATTTTCACTCCAACTCTCTCTCTAAGAGTCTCACAGAAAACCCAAAGAAATTTTGGTCGTATGTACGAAAAGTTAATTGTACCAACAGCAATATTCCAGCACTAATTCGTGAAGGTTCCGAGGTTAATGAAAGCCGCGATAAAGCTAACGTACTAAATACTGTATTCAAAAATTCATTTACAAATGAACATAAGGATAGTATTCCCGTTTTCCCACGCCGTGGCGAGTCGGTGATGGAATCATTACGAATAGATACTGCAGGTATCATTAAGCAATTAGAGCTCCTGAAGTGGGGGAAAGCACCGGGCCCGGATGGAATTCCAGTAAGAGTATTTTCAGAGTATGCTGCAGAAATCGGGCCATTTCTGTCTGATATATTCAGTAAATCATTAGAAGAGCGAAAAGTACCTTCAGACTGGAAAATCGCGCAAGTAACTCCGATTTTCAAAAAAGGTGATCGAAGTGTCCTGGGAACTATCGTCCCATATCTATAACATCTGTTTGTAGTAGAGTTATGGAGCATATTATATGCTCGAACATTATGAATTTTCTAGATGATAAGTAATTTGCTTACAACAAATCAACATGGATTTCGGAAGAAAAGATCATGTGAAACATAGCTGGCCCTATTTACACACGACGTAATGAAAGTTATCGATACAGGTTCACAAGTAGATGCAATTTTTTTAGATTTCCAGAAAGCCTTTGACTCTGTGCCACACAACCGCCTTTTAGCGAAGCTTCGAGCGTACGGTATATCGGATCAGCTTTGTGAATGGATAAAGGATTTTCTAACTGGTCGGTCGCAGTATGTTGTCATTGAAGGAGAAAGTTCTTCTAATCTAGATGTTACATCGGGTGTACCGCAAGGAAGTGTAATAGGACCACTTCTTTTCTTAATTTTTATAAACGATCTCGGAGACAAAGTGAAAAGCCTTTTTAGATTGTTTGCTGATGATGCGGTTATTTATAGGGAAGTAAGAACTTTGGCTGAATGCTTAGAAATTCAGCTGCGATCTGGATGTTATTTTGGCTTGGTGCGCTGAGTGGCAACTTACTCTAAACTGTAAAAAGTGCAAGACAATGAGCATAACTAACAAAAAGAATCCGATTGTTCAGAAATACGAGTTAAACAATACAGTTATTGATATGGTCGATTCTATTAAATATTTGGGAGTAACAGTACAAAGGAACATGAAATGGGACATACACATTAATTCGTTAGTAGGTAGAGCAAATTCTAGGCTGCGATTCATAGGTAGAATCTTGAAAAATTGTAATGAACAAACAAAGGAGATAGCGTACAAATCTCTTGTGCGTCCACATTTGGATTATTGTTGTGCCATTTGGGACCCGTTTCGTAAGGGATTGATCGAAAGTATAGAGAAAGTACAGAGAAGAGCCGCTCGATTCGTGACCGCTTGCTACAGTCCTTATGAAAGCGTCACAGAACTGATTAGTAGATTAGGTTGGGAGTCTCTGGTAGATAGACGACACACGTTTCGTTTAAACTTATTGGTAAACATGCGTACTCCCACTTTCACTTATGAGTGTAGTGAAATACTTCTTCCACCAACCTATTTGAGTCGGAAGGACAGGAAAGATAAAATTAGAGAAATAAGGTGCCGGACTGATTCTTATATGAATTCTTTTTTCCCTCGTACCATTAGGGATTGGAATGCACAGCAAAGAGATTAGCTTTGGTGCTGAGCACCCTCTGCCACCCACAATTTTGTGAATTGCAGAGTATATATGTAGATGTATAGGTTATTAGGAAAAAAAGGCGCTGAAAGCGGATATATTAAACATTAGGATAGGATAAAAACCACCGCTTGCCATAGAAGAGGATTCCTGCGGCATTGTTACACGAAAAAAACACGAACACACATAGAATATAATTTTCGACCCCTGGCTCTTCATCAGTAGGAGTGAGAACGCTACACGCTGGTGGCTGGCAGCCAACTGCGTAAGCTACAATGCCGGTAGCTCTTGGTGGGGGGGGGGGGGACAACATGGTGGGAAGTGAGGGCAGGGGTAGAAAAGCATAGGCTGGAAAATGATAATGAATAAAAAGTAAAACTGTACATAGGGACCCATCGCGGAAGGGTAGTGGATCTCAGTTAATGGTCCTAAATTCCTATTAAGCAATGGACATATGTGCAAACAGCTGTAAAAAAAAATATACAGAAATTTGAAATTAAAAATAAAAAAAGTTACGAGGGCTGTCTGAGAAGTTCTCGGCCTCAACCATAGATGGCAGCACTACCCATGTGATTTTTTTTCAGTGCAAGTTGGTGCATGTTCCAGGTGCACCTGCAAGAAATTACAAATCATTCTACGATGTAGTTTGGTCTGTACAATTGTTTGAAGCAGGAGCGGTGTGGAGTTGTACCAGAGATGGAAAAAATCGAGTATCGTGCAGTTGCAAAATTCTTTGTAAAAGAATGTTTAACACCATCTGAGATCCACAGAAAATTTTTAAAAGTGTATGGGGACTCTTCTTCTTAATATTCGACAGTTAAGAAATGGGCTACTGATTTCAAACGTGGCAGTAGCGGTCTCGAAGATGATGAACATGAAGGATGTCCGAAAAGTCCAACAACTACAGAAATCATCCAGAAAGTGCATAATATGGTTTTGGATGATCGATAAATAAAAGTGCGTGAGAGTGCTGAGACCGTAGGGATATCAAAAGAATGTGTGGGATACATTTTGCATGAAGTATGGCATATGAAGAAGCTTTGTGCAAGATGGGTGCCGCATTTGCTCACTGTTGATCGAAAGCGCATCCGCACTGAGACTTTCTGAACAGTGTTTGGAGCATTTCAACAAAAATAAAACTGATTTTGTGCATCGATACATAACTATGGATGAGACATGGATTCACTACTACACAGGCAAAATCAAAACTGCAGTCAAAGCAGTGGACAGAAGCTGGTTGTTCAGGTCCAAAGAAGGCCAAGTCGGTTCCATCGGCAGGGAAGATGATGGCATCAGTTTTTTGGGACGCTAAAGGTGTTTTGTTCATTGATTACCTTCAAAAGGGTAAAAAAAAACTGGACTATACTATTCTGATCTTTTAGACGCCCTGGATGAAAAAATTTGTGAGAAAAGGCCGAGTTTGAGGAAGAAGAAAATCATGTTTCATGAGGACAATGCACCTCTCCACAAGTCTTTAGGCAGTGGGAAAATTAAGAGATCTGCACTATGACGTGTTGGAGCATCCACCTTATTCCCAAGATTTGGCTCCCTCCGACTTCTATCTATTCCCAAAACTCAAAAACTTTCGTGCTGGTCAGCGTTATCCTTCAAATGAAGAGGTGATTGCAGCTGTAGATGGATATTTTGCAGGCCTTCAAGAAAGCCACTTCAGAGATGGTATAATGAACTTGGAACATCATTGGACTAAGTGTATCAGTGTTCAGGGAGACTATGTTGAGAAATAAAAATGATTTGGTAAATATCAAATTGGTTTTATATTTTTAGGCTTAGAATTTTCCAGACCACCCTCGTACAATCTATAAAGATAGGCTCTGGTGAGTGGTGGTTCTATGGGAGAAGGTGGAGGTGAGGGGGATGGGTGGGAGGAAAATTGGTGCTATCTTAAATTTAGACCTGGTGGTTGTCTGGTACCCAGTTGATACTGATAAGCCAGTTCCCACCTTCTAAGTTCTGAAATACTGCTTTTATCTGAGAGGATTCTGATGGCGCAGACTGAGAAACATGTTTTAAAAATGTTGGTACCATGTGTGGTGGCACATAATTAATGATTTGTGTACATTTTTTGTAAAATTTATACTAACGAGTATTCCATTATATATATTATATATCGTTGGAATAATATAAATGTCTTAGTTTTTTATTAGTATTAGTATCTTTGATTGTTTGGTGGTTGAAAAAAAGAGAAAGGAGAAAAAGAAAAAAAGATTGTTAACTAAAACTTAATGTGTGAATTCAATAATAATTATTATTGAATTGAACCATAGATATGATTAAAAAGAATTGCTACAAAGTATATTCACCTGGTGTATTAATTTAAAAGTAACGAGGAGGTGACATATTGGCTACCGCTGCCAGGATCCTACTGGAATCTTCTGGTGTGATGATGCAATTAGTTATCGTTGAGAAAATTCTATGAAACAGTATGCAGTACTGCATATGTGAACTACTGGAATAACGGAAAAAGGAGGTAAACGGCACTTCTGATACGACAATTCGGGTACGTAGCAAAGAAGCGACTACGATACAGAACGACGCAGTGGGCAAGTACTAATTTGTTCCTTGTTTTGGTCCGGGTGTCAGCGTGTAACTACTAGAAGGATTGGCAGTTATTGTGGACAGTCGATTGATAATTAGGTCTGCTATACTGAAATTAAAAAACAGACACTGAACGTATATTTAAATTGTTGAGTTCAATTTTGATTAAGAAAGAGAGAGTTTTGTGGATTCAAACTGAATTAAAGTCATATGGTAATGAAAGTATGGTAGGGGGAAAAAAAGCAATTCAACAAGTAATAGAATAATTGTAAAAGTATTACAGTAAAATGTCTAATGTAGAATTAGGCGTCTGTGGAAAACTCGTAATTTAATAGAAATAAAAGAAAGGCATTAAACAAAAAAGAGGGGAAATTTATTTTACAAGTAATTATATGAAATTTATGATTTGTTGTATATGTATGTGCATGTCTGATTTAATTTCAGCACTGTTTCCGTGTGGGTTTCTTCTGTTGTGCATTTTTGGGATGCATTGCAGAAATTTTTTTTTTTTTTTTTTTTAACAGTTTAATGTCCCTTTTTAACAACGTGGTCTTTAGAGACGGGAAAGGATGGGGGCAAGGAATGGGAAGGAATTCGGCCATGGCCTTTTGAAGGAAGCATCCCGGCATTCACCTGGAGTGATTTGGGGAAACCATGGAAAACCCAAATCTGGATGCCCGGACGGGGATTCGAACCGCCGTCCTCCCGAATGCGAGGCCAGAACGCTATCCGTTACACCACCACGCTCGGTGCATTGCAGAAGTTTGAAAGAGTATTAGTAAGTGAATTTGGTGTTCTTGTAACGAAGAATGTGGAAGTATTAACGGCATTGCAAACAGAGTTGAACCATTGCTGTCTATTGTGTAGTTTGATAGAGCAGTCATTGTAGTGTGTTAGCGGACTGATAAATTCCCCATTATAAAAAAAAAAAAAAAAAAAAAAAAAAAAAAAAAAAAAAAAAAAATTGGAGTGGGTTATGTTGAATTTTTTTTTTTTTTAGATATGGCAAAAATTGCACTGCTTTAGTTAGAATGAATGTTCAAAGTGAGTTGGAAGGTTCGAGTAATATGTCGGATTGGCAAACGGATAGTACGGGTGTTATTAGTTTTAATATTGGGGATGCGAACAATGGTAGGCATGTACAAATTGAGAATACTAGAAGTCCCAATGTTATTGCCGAACAAAAGGGGGTTGATGAATATTTTGAAAACAGCAGTATGGGGGGAGAGAAAATTATGAAAGAACAATCTCACCAGAATTATGTCAAACATCAAACACTCGAGAAAGGAGTGGTGATACCAAATAATAATGTCCCTTTTAATGCAAATAAAAATAGATAGTCAAGAAATGAAAATAGAAATTACGTCAAATCTAGAAAAAAACATTCAGAACCAGGCTAATCAAGAAAAAGCTATTCAGAAGATCGCTTTGAGTAACAAAAAAAGACAGAAGAAGGATTGCAAGTCATGAGGGATAAACTAAATAAAATTCGGGAGAATTAGAAGCAAGAAGTGGAAGTTAAATTAAACAACTGGAAAGACGACAAAATATCAGAGTTGGCTAAAATCGATCAGTGTGAGGAAAGTTGTAGAAAGGAGGAAGCTGAGTTTAAAAAGATTCAAGCGGAGAAAAACAGTCTAGCAGAAGATACGATTGAATGGGGAGATTTTGATAGAAATGTAGTTTAATATTATTAATTCAAGTCTATTCTGTTCCACACACACAACCTTACTTTCTTTCCCTTCTATGTCACTGTTTTTCAAAGTTTGACTCATCCCCTCTTTCCCTCATCCTTTCAATCTAACGGCTCCCTGATCACACCAAACACTTCATATTTTAGTGCAGATGAATGGTTTATTGAAAAATTTCTTAGCTGTTTTTTGTTAATTTTTGTGTGGATCTGCACTGTCATATCATTTGTCTGCTGGTTGCCTTTGCTGTCATTATTATTTTATTTCTGGATCAAATGTAAGAATCATAGTCAAAAACTTTTAATATTAATTTTTGCATAACAGAGCTAGACTGAGGAGGAAAATAACTATCGCATAAGACATACAGCAGAGTTGAATAACTGGAAAATGGACGAGGTTGAAAAAATTACAAAAAAGGTAAGTTAATGCTTAATATTCAAGACACATTAATTGGCCAGTTCCTTCTCAGATAATTACAATTAAGTTAGCAATCTCACCGCTGATGTCGTTTAATCAAAGCATCCCGGTTTCCACTCACACTCAATCCATGTTCTTTTAACTTCTTTTTCAGCTCTATCGGCTTCAGCAAGTGGTAGACAGGTCTTGTTAGGTGCCTTCGACTTTGGGATGTGCAACTCCTAGGTGATAAAATTGATTATATAAAACCCAGCAAAGATTTTCGAAACATATAAAATAATACTGAAAAAAAAATGTGTTTTAATAAAGTGTATTGGTTTATTCAGATATATTAAGAGACAAAAAAATTACCTGCTACTGTTTTCTCCATCTGCTCGTTTCAAACAACTGTCTAGATGAAAATTTATGCTCTTCTCTGGGATCTCTACACTGCACACTGGGCATGACACTCTCTTTAGCACCGAAGTAGCAGCAGTTTTCTTTGGACTGAACATTGCTGGTATTTTTTGTTCAGGTTTTGAAGATGAAGCTGTTGACAGTCCCGTTGAAACGGATGGTAATTCATATTTCTTTGGAACTGTAATCTCATGGAGTTCATTATCTGAAACAATCTTGATATGAGGATTTGAAATAAGTTCTTTACTGAACAAATCCCTCACATTTGGTTTATCAGTGTTGGCTTTCTTGACTGTGCTAGTTGTTAATGATTTGTTATTCGCGGGTGAATTATTGCCAAATTCTTGAGTGGGATGCTTCTCCCTTGCTTTTTCTGTGTCCGGTGCAATGCTGAGAAGAGTTGAGATCAGTTTGTTTTTAAAACCCAAATAAACAGCAATTATATCATCCAAAATTCTATTATTTCGGAGATGTGATTCGTATGTTTCTTTCATGCAAATTGGGCACTGGGATCTGAATGTAATCGACTTCCTGATGCATATTGAACAATCTGAAAAAATCACCATGTGGCATAATTAAAACATAAATACCACTAAAAATTAATGATTAAATAATATTGGTCAACAGAAATGAAATCAACACATTCTGCTACAATAACAATAAAAGAAAATGACATGCTAGAGAAGCACAAAAATAAATTTCAAATCTAACTTTGGTAAATTCAAACAGAATAAGGTCTCTCAGATTTACAGCAAAAAATAAATAAAAAATATTAGAAATTCTAATTTTTCAAGCTCCAAAACAAGTACAAATATTAAATTTGAGTTTAAAATAGTAGTTCAAAGGCAAATATAACTCACACCACAAGAAAATACAAATGCAAAAGATTAAGATAGTACATACCTAAATAATTTTCCGACATAATTACAGTAGTCTGAAGTTCATTTTATTTAATAATACTTGAATGACCGATCACCATTAGCAGAAGCTATAATACAAAAATCAGCCCATGAACCTGAACGTATTAAAGTGGTTTAAATTTAACTGAATTGTGATAGAGTGCATGCTCTGGTGGTAATTTCCATAGTCATCCAATTGCCCACACCCCACTTCCGCCACAAGAAAAATTACCATACCACCCCCAATTTTCTTATTATTATTTATTAAAAAGGTAAACCTCGCCTTCCCCAGTTTTGGAACATATACCTTAAAGCATTTTTCTTCACATTATTAACATTTTATACATAGCCCCACATATATATTTAACTACAGTACCAGTCTGCATCCAGTTCTGGTCTCCTGTACAAGAATGCCTATTATATTCATTTAAAAAAGAATGGAGCCTAAAATTATTTAGAGCAAACTGGTGGTTCTGTTAAAGCACCTGCCAATTTGAATAATAGTCTGTTCAGGAATTTTTACAGGCTCTTAACCTGTGATTCATATCGCTTTGCTTATTCATGTGAAACTACAGCACAAAGGCAGCCTTCAAACTTAACTGTGGATACAACCAAGACAGATGCAGAATGTGCAGCCACCTCAAACTCTGTCACCACACCATTAGACCACATGGATTTAATTTTCCTGGAGGAACAACACCAGCAGGTCAGTTTACTTCTAGGCCTATATTATAAAAACAAATCACTAAGACTGTCCAAACAAGTCACATGCTATTTATATATATATATATATATAAAAGCAAAATAACACCAGCAGGTCAGTTTACTTCTAGGCCTATATTATAAAAACAAATCACTAAGGACTGTCCAAACAAGTCACATGCTATTTATATATATATATATATATAAAAGCAAAATAATCCTAACAGTCCAAAAAGGGTGTACCAAGAAGGAATTGACCCTTTGGTCAGAAATTTGGTGAACACTTTCCTGACATCATTCAAGAAAAAATTAATATTAAAGCAAAAATACATGTATCTCACACATGCAAAGACAGAACAGTTGGCAGCAATTTCTAAACACATCTTTAACGTCAATGATAGCAATCCAGATAGCTTTGATATGAATGTGCAAAGTTCAGCAAATGTAAAAAGGCTGGTAAATTTTCATTGAAACAAGATGGTCTCACAAAGTGAGTGTGTGTTTCCATTGTGATTCAGTTTGCCTATCTGAGACCGAAGACTAAAGTAAGCTTTCAACAAATGTCACATGTGATTAAATGTATTTCTTGCTTAATAACTAGTATGCATCTACCCACATTTTGAGCTATTTTATTTCACTAGTACTTGCTTTTTGGCTTCAATATGACCTTTTTTCTCAAAACATTTGTCCTAATCTACATGTGTAACAAAATTCATACCAAATGGCTGATTAATTCTCAGTCTGGCCTTCTTGGACAGCTGCTAAATGACATTTTTGAAATTATAAGTAAAACAGATTAAAGACCAATATGTACCACCAAATAAAGTATGGTATTTCATATAACTTCATGCAGATTTAGGCAGGTATATAATAGTTTACGAGAAAAACAAAATAATTAACCTCAAAATTGGCACCTTTTGATATTAAAGAAGAACCAATACTTACAGTTATGTGAGCAGGCAGTCATTAATGCTGTATTCAAATATTCATAACAAATCCCACATCTCAACAGTTGATCAATTTGCTGAAAAACCATACTATGAGTACACAGATAAGCATTAATCTAATGTAATTAAATGTAAGATTATTCAACCAACCTCTAAGCCAGGGAATTCTTTTGGCCAAGAAAATAGTATTCATGTTTGGTTGAACCTATTAATTCACTTTCTATGTAAATTTAACTTTCGTATTTTGTTTCTCTAATGATTCCATAGTTCACATCAATTGCAAAAGTGATTGATTTTCATTTATTTAAAATTCGCGATAGCACGAGAAATATTTTCTCGCAATAACTTGAAAAAAATAACGAGAATATTTATAATATCCCTGTTTGAAATAGTGCAAATTTTGTTACAGTAATGTATTTAACAACGTAATGAGTTTAAAGATCTGAACAATAATAAACAATTAAGTAATTTCACACTAAAAAAATACTGCAAAACAGCAGAACTCACTAAATATACA
The DNA here is from genome assembly GCA_031002005.1 of Vandiemenella viatica. Classification (NCBI taxonomy): domain Eukaryota; kingdom Metazoa; phylum Arthropoda; class Insecta; order Orthoptera; family Morabidae; genus Vandiemenella; species Vandiemenella viatica. Next base: position 57,768 of record JARYHS010002409.1, read on the forward strand.
ACATTTGAAATTTCATCTGGAACTCTTCAGTCAACGTTCCAAAAATCAGTTTAAGAATAATGTTCGGCAGGTAGACAGAACATAAGTTCTGTCTCGTACATCACTGTAAAAATACTACAAACGTCGCATGTGAGACATGGACTACACTCGGGTACGTGTGATTTCCAAAACAAAGTAAGCGATTACACCGAAAGTTATTCGTAACGCGATTAACCTACAAAGGTTCACAAACTTTTTTTCCTTTAACTTATGTCCGAATTTCAAATTACAACCTCCACGTATATATAAAATATTCAACAACAAATATTGTCGGGAAGAGGTTGACATTAAATGTAAATACCAAATACAAAGAAAAATACTGGAACATCAACATATTATTTATAAACAAAATTTTCCCGCCCATATCACTGTAAAGTGTAAACATATACTATCTCTGCTCAAACCTGTCGGGAAAATATCTTTGAAAAATATAAATAAAGATTCCAATGATCGTAATTTTTCTCAATTTCAAATCTTGTTAAGGCATGGAGGAAGGAATATTTCCTTCCTCCATAGTTAAGGCCGGCATTACACTGTAAAAGATCTTTGTCCAAGATCTTTTATAAAACATTTTATCATATTTATTTTATCAAAGATAGTTTATGATATTTTTTCAGTTCCATTACACTAAATAAAATTTTCGTCATAGTTCTCGGAAATGAATGGAGTAACCTTGTAAGCTTTTGCAGACCCAGTTAGTGCAACTGTCACAATATGCATTTTATTGAAGATAAAGAAGAGAAGTAAACATATTTAGGTTACGCCGTGGATTACGAGACTTGATGTGATAGTTCATCAAAGTTTAATGAAATGCAATGTGAGGACATGCCAAATTATAAAAATTATGGTTGATGTTGAAGTATACGTCCAATAAATTCTTACCACAATATTTTCATAAATTTCTACATCAGATTTATTTCCCCATACATACTACTGAGTGTTTATTTTTACGGTGTATGTGCCATTGGTTGTACTCGATTGATGGTGACGGATCTACACCATTCTGCAATATAGCACACGCATTGGTCTGCACATTACTTCTGCTATTATTGCAGAAACCTGTCAAATACTAATTTCTTAACATATATATTTTTTGTTTTTTTGTTTTTACGTCTTCTACAGTACAGCTTTCTATCATAGAACTAATAAGCTTTTCGTAAAGTTCACCTTTTTATTCCTAAGCTTATAGTCTATATGTTTCTGAGTTTACAACATTTCCTTCTGTCCATACTCAGAAATAAAGATTTTCGTGGATTCAACAGTCATAACCAACTTTGGTAACGTTCCTTACGCCATTTTCTTTGTTAACGTTTGCAGGATAGTGAAATCTTATATATAAAAATCAATGTTTGTAGGTTTGTTCGTCTTCTATGCATTCCTATACCATTTATCAGATTGCAATGAAACTTTGGAGACTTTTCGAGTGAGCGTCTGCGAAGGTTCCTGTGATAAAAAATTTCCCCATGACACCCCATAATTTAGGCAAAACCGCATTTTTTATCCGATTTAGATAGGAATTTGTACACTTATACTTTAAAACAAACAGAAAAATACTGCCTGCGTATGGTTTCCGAATATTAATCCCCTCTCCCCCTTTCCAACCCCATTACATTTTTACCCCATAATGTAGGCAAACCACATTTTTATCCGATTTAGATATGAATTTGTACGCTTATACTTTAAAACAAACAGAAAAATACTGCCTACATATGGTTTACGAATATTCATCCCCTCTCCTCCTTTCCAACCCCATTACGTTTTCACCCCATAATTTAGGTAAACCACATATTTTATCCGATTTAGATAAGAATTGGTACACTTATAGTTTAAAAAAGAGAGAAAAATACTGTACACATTAATTTCACAAAAACCCAATCCCTCTCCTCTCTTTCCACCACCTTAAATACCCCCTCTTCCCCATAAAACCCCATAATTTAAACAAACGCGCAAACCGTTCGGCCGATTACGGTGAAGCTTTGGTGAGTTGTCGACAGGATGACAGAGAAGGTTCCTGTCAAAAAAAAATTAAAAACCCACCCCTCCTCCCCATAATTCAGACAAAACAACATATTTCATCAGATTTCAATGGGAATTTGCACACTTATACTTTGAAACAAACAAAAATACTGCCTGCATATCTTTTCAAAGCGCATCCCCTCTCACCCTCTCCAACTGAAAATGAATGAAACAGCAGTTTAAAATTTATATGTAATATTTTTTTCATTTAATCTATGTGCCTACTCAAGTCCAGCAATAGTGAAGCATTGCCGGGTAAGCTAGTCTGTTATGAAATGTAATGCCAACGGGTACGACGTGTAGATAACCTCCTCGTGGTGTACCCTGGACAACGGACTGCTGATGTAGGACGGCTGATAATCTACACAATAGGCGACCGAACTAGATCCCGTATCTCTCACGGTCACACAAAGCAACATCAGAAGATGAAAAATCTGAAGATGAAATTGAACAACGGCACTTGTCACAGCGCTCAGATTCTTCAAATAAATGCAGAAGGATTAACAATTGCTAAATGTGAATACCTTAGCAAACTAGCTACTGACCTCAAAATCGACATCTTAGCTGTTCAAGAGACCCACATGACTGAAAAAGATTTGGAAAGCAGGGGCAAGATTGCAGGATACAGAATGATATCGAGAATTCCCTCTCCTATACACGGATCAGCCATGTATGCCAAAAGTAACATTTGCAACATCTCGGAAGTGAGGTGTCAAAAAGTCAATGAAGTGGAAATAATTACTGCCAAACTCAACAATTTAACTGTTGCATCAGTTTTACAAACCACCTCTTTCCAACTGGCCAACTCCACCACTGCCCTCACTACCAAAACCTTGCAGATATGTAGGAGACTTTAACAGCCGACATACATCCTGGGGTTACCCAAATTCTGATGAAAACGGTGAGAAACTCACTGTGTGGTGCGAAAATCAAGACCTGTATCTCAGCTATGATGCTAAAGAAAAGAAAACATTCCACTCTGCTAGATGGCAATCTGACACCAATCCTGATCTGGTCTTTGTTTCCACAGATGAAAGAAAACCTTTAGACCACACAAGGAAAGTCCTTCAGCATTTTCCCAGAAGCCAGCACAGGCCCACACTAATCAGTGTTGGTATCACAATACCTGTTATCAGATCAATTCATAAACCAAGATGGAATTTAAAGAGGGCAAACTGGGACAATTATAGCTCCGAGGTAGATAATAACCTGCGATGGATACCCCCAAAAAGTGAAAAACTACAAGAGATTTGTAGGTATTGTTATTGCTGCAGCTAAACGAAACATCCCTCGAGGGTACAGGAAACAATACATTCCATGCTGGGACAAATCTACGCAAACTTTATATGAAAATTTTCAAAAAACTGGTGACCCTGAAACAGGAAAAAGAATATTAGAAAAACTGAATGAAGGGAGGAAACAGAAATGGAAAGAGTTAACTTCTCAAATGAGCTTTACTCACTCCAGTAGAAATGCATGGACTCTCCTTAGAAAACTGGGTGCAGCCTCAAACATGTGCAAAGAGGAGCCAGGAATTACACCAGCTGAAATAGATTTGCACATAAAAACAAGAGCTGACAAAGTCCCAATAGATCCTGCCATGAAGAAACAGATGGAGAAAGAGATGATTGAAATGGATAACAACCTTAGAAATAATCCTATCCTTTCTAATCCATTTAGTCATGAAGAAGTTGAGAAAGCCATCAAAATGCTGAAAATGAGGAAGGCTGCAGGGTTAGATGGCATTTTCCCAGAATTCATAAGATATCTCGGCAAGCAGGGAAGAACTTGGCTCAAGAACTTCTTCAGTGATATCCTGGACACTGGGATAGTCCCCCCAGAATTTAAGATGGCTCACACCTTGACGATCCTCAAACCAGGCAAACCAGCAGATGATGCTTCAAGCTATCGACCTATTGCTCTACTCAGTGTTTGCTATAAGCTTCTAGAACGCCTCATCCTTAACCGTATACAAGGAATAATAAATATCATAACACCAACATATCAGGCAGGTTTCAGACTAAAACGGAGCTGTTGTGAGCAAGTATTAGCACTGACATCATACATTGAGGCTGGATTTCAGAAGAAGTTAAAAACATCAGTAGCCTTTGTTGATTTAACAGCGGCATATGATACAGTTTGGCTGGATGGACTCCTACTTAAACTTAAAAAACATATACCCTGCAGGAAACTAACATCACTCCTGAGGAATATGCTGACCAACAGATATTTTAAGGTCACCGTCGGACATAAGACAAGTAAGTCATTTACAATAAAAAATGGATTACCTCAAGGGTCAGTACTAGCTCCATTGCTCTTCAACTTGTACACCAGTGACATGCCAGAAACAACCGGCAATAAATTCTGCTACGCTGACGACTTAGCTATCGCCGTCCAAACTGCCACATTAGAGGAAGGTGAGAGCATTCTCTCTAACGACTTAGAACCTTGAACACATATTATAGAAAGTGGAGACTTTGTCCGAACCCAATGAAAACAGAAGTATGCGCATTCCACTTGAGCAATAGAATAGCACATCATCAGCTCAAGTGAACTTCTGCCACCAGAGGGTGAAACATAATTTCCATCCTAAGTATCTTGGCATCACCTTAGACCGCTCCTTAACATTCAAAAAACACCTCGAAAACACAAGTCAAAAACTGAAACACGAAACAACATCATGAAGAAGCTAGCTGGTACTTCATGGGGAGCTGATGCTAACACACTACGGACAACCGCTCTCACCATGGTTTACCCTGTTGCTGAGTTACTGTGCTCCAGTGTGGCAACGTAGTACTCATTACTAGAAAATCGACGTCCACCTGAATGAGTGTATGAGAGTAATAACTGGCACCCTAAAATCCCACCCCAGTCCCCTGGTTGCACCTGATCAGCAAACATACACCTCCAGAGATAAGGACGCCAAGAAGCAAACGGCACGTGAGTGGATAAACTACACCATCCTGATCATCCACAGGATCTCCCAATCCACGTGGTTCTAAATAACTTACCACCACTCGTCTTAAATCAAGAAATCCGGTATGGCAAGATGTATTTGACTTTGATGTCATGGAAAAATGGCGATAAAGCTGGAACTCCACATCTGTAAAACATTCAGATATTAAAGATCCCACAACGGGACCTTCCAGGATTCCATCTAAATAGAGACCCAGTGGGTCAAACTAAATCGCCTAAGAACAGGCCATGCGAAATGCAACGCCATGCTGTATAATTGGGGTCTTCAGGATTCTCCTGCCATGTGACTGCGGTGCTCCTTCCCAGAGTGTGGAGCATATTATCAGGGAATGCCCTCTACGGAAGTATGATGGACCATATGAAGATGTTTTTGGAGCTACAAGTTCCTTCTTAGAATGGCTGGAAGAATTAGACATCAGCTTGTGAACGCTACCAACGTTCTTGTCATTGTTTATTTATTATTGTATTAGTTGCTTGCCATACGACAAATAAATAAAATAAAAATGCCAACGTCTTACATTTATAAAAGAAATCTTTTATAAAATATGCCCCATACACTATAAAATATTTTATAAAATATCTTTTATCAAATATCTTTGACAAAGATTTTACAGTGTAATGCCGTAATGCCGTAAAACAAACGCCTATATAAATGATTATTATTTTACTATTAATTTCAATAGAGTATTTACAGGAGACAATTTCCTATCACACCTATGTTTGTATTACACGATTTGTTATACAAAACTGATCGAGGAAATTTTTGTAATCAGGAAGAAATATTCCCCAAGGGAGCAATTTTCTAGACACTTCATTTCGTATTCCATTCAATTTTTATCTGGAATTGTTTCACAGTTTCAGGTAAATGCTTCTTGTATTTCCTATTAAAGTTAATAGAAGGTGTCCTCCAATTATATTTGCAGCTAATCGGATTTCATTTCCCTGGATAACATATTCCAGTCCTTCATCGCTACTCCTTCTTCCTAAGTCCTACACGGATTATCCGCATGATTTCACCTGCTTCATACTTCATTACATCTCCTGCTTTGTAGTTCCACCTTAATGACTTTTGGTTAGTAAGATTCCACCTTCTTTGTAAGACTTTCATCGTCAAATGTTTCCAGATGTCTCTCCACTATTGTCTATACTGCTAGATTTTTTTCATTAAGGAATAAATTTTCAGGTATCTTCCTATTTCATGGAGTTTTTATCTGTAGTTTATATTCTGCGGATTTCTTGGCCGAAAATATTAGTCAAAACTATTCGGCCGTCTTGGCACTAAAATCTCTATTGCTGCGCTTGTCTCTCTTCCGCCGTTCAAGAACAGTTATCCCCTCCATTTTGTGACTGTTTTGAAAAGCTTGAGATATGGCCCCAAATTTCGACGTTGAATTATTGAGACAGATTCCTTTTTTTCTCTTTAAGAATTGTTGCAATTGATGATTGTAGTTTTGCAATGTAAATAAACTATTGATTCTTGATATCGGAGTATATTTCTCTTTTACTATATGACCATCTGTAACACTTACAGATTTTATAGAGGAATAAATTTATATGTCTCGAAAATATTTCTTTTTTTCTTCTCAAAACAGTTCCCCCGATTACCAACAACAAATTCTGACCATGTTACAATATTTGTACAACGTTTCAATCCGAAACATTAAAACGTCCTATTATATCAGTTACACTACCTATCTTTCTCTCCTTCAGACTTGAAATCAATTGCCTTTTTTAAACACCGTTCATGACTTCCACCATCACAATAACTCTCATCAAAGGTACTCTATTTCTGAACATATGATTCCATTCGAATAATAGCTATCCTTCTGACTACTTTTCCCTATATAATTCTATGCACATTTATTTTCTTAATTATACTTACATTCATTATTATTTACACCCTCAATATTATGGCCATTATCTATAAAACTATAATTCCATCTAAAAGTGTGGATCTCTCAACAATCTTCGCTAATTCTATTTTAAAGGCTTCTATATTACAGAATATCGGTTACTTGCGCTAAAAGCCCTTTCCACGGGGTGGGAAGATGAAAAAGCTTTCTTACGACAGTTCATAATACACGATAAGGAACAGATATATTTCTGAAGCTCGAACTGCTGATACCACTTTCTGAACTGTTCGATATGCTATTCATCAACGGAACCATCTGGATCGATAACAGAGTCAAACATCCTCAAACCTCATTTTTAAGTCTGTGAGAAGTGCATTTAGGCAAAATTAAAAACATAGGTCAAAACGTCATCTTCCTCGAATTTTGTCAGTGACGAGTTGGTGAGCCGTGAAAATTTGTGCCTTCCAATGTTTTGTCTGAATAGATAAGCTTAAATTATAGCCAGTCACCTCGTAACTACTACTACTTAACAATGCAGAAAAATTAGTATTGCTGCATCACAATCTCCCAATCTAAATTTCAGTTATGATGATTCAAGTAAATAGATATTTAATATGTTTGTTATTTTTGATTTGACACTGTGAAAGTTGATTGTGCACGATTTTTTACAATTATAAATAAAATGCATAGAATGACACAATCTCAGATATAATCCAGCCAGAAAAAAAAAGAAATCCTAAGCATTCGGTATTCGGGCCGAATAGGATAAAGTGGACGAATAGGCCGAATACTGAATAGTTGTCGAATATTCCTTACAAGTCAGCAAAAACCATTGGACTGAATGAAAAAGTGAGAAGAGGTGGGAGTGCGAGTGCCACACAAGCAGCCGCGCCGCTCTTCCTCTAGGCATTTAGTTCATTTTGATCGAGAAAAACGAAACGCAGAACTTTCAAAAGTCACGACCGTGGAAAATTAGTGTTTTAGTGAGTGTGTGGGAAAGGGGATCAATAATCGCTAAAAAATTATTTGGTTTGCGATTGGCTGCGGCAGTTCAAGGCCACGAGACGTCAGTATGCTGTCCAACAGTTGCAACGTAAGTAAAAGGCGCTCGCGATACTATGACGGCGGCTTCCTCAGATGCAAATAAAACCAATGAAAACCCAATGCTAGCTGACAAATATGGAAAACTGGTCGGCTATTTAAACGAGAACTTTGGCAAAAATTGAATGAAATGCTACTCCGTGAAATTAAAGACAAGCTTGCCAGTTGGACGGTTGCAGTTTCTTTCATAGAAGGAAAAAATTCAGAATTAAACAAAGAGGTTACATAAAACAATTGAGGAACTTAAGTCAAATGGAAACAAAACTTCTCGGCCAAGCTATGCTGCAGCGGCCAGTAAGGCAACGAATTTAACGAAAAATAAAATCACACCCGCGAAAACAAGTTCTCTTTTCGTGAGTTCAAGATGTGGCGAAAACCCAAAAGTAATTGTGGAACATATTACCAAAATAATCAAAAGACAAAATTAAAATGAGTAAAATAACTAGTACCAATGATTCAGAAATTTTCGATACAGAAACTTAAAAGGAAGTCAAAAAAATTGATGGAACACAAAGAATTAAATGAGAAGCTAAAATGCGAGAATCCAGAAAGAGGAGACCATTGGTAATCTTATATGATGTAACAAAAAATCTGAAAATAAATGATTTAGTAGACAAAGTGTATGAGCAAAATTTTAAAGTAAAATTATCGAAGGAGGAAGGCGAAGCGGTTTTTGCACTAAATTTAAGACTGAACCCTGTGAAAAGCTAACCGTTCATCACCTTATAGAAATAAGCCCAGCTATGTGCAAATTATTATTAGAGCAACATAAAATATACGTGAAATTCAGTGCAATCAATTGCAAAGATTACACCGTGGTACCAACTTGTGTCAAGTACAGAGACATAGGACATGTGAGTAAACACTGCCAAATAGACATAGAGACTTGTAGTCATTGTGGTCAGAACAATCACAAGCGTGATCAATTTGATAAGAAGTCGATGCCTCAAACGTGCATCCCATGCCAGTAAAAAGTCGTGCAAAAACAAATGAAAGGATTGTCCCATGTATCAACTGCTACTGCAACGCCTAGTCAACAGAATAGATTATGGCTAGTCTACAATCCAGTTGCTGGATAGACCAAGAAATAATGGCGATATAGCAGACCTGATATACAGAGCAGTTTAAATAGCAGTTGGAAAAGAGTGAATGAAAAATCAAAAGAGAGGCAACCCCCCATCTCGTAGACGAAGAACTGCTGCAAGAGCAGAAACATTTATACAAAAGAAGGCTATGGAAATGCAGAAAATGATGGCAAGCGCCGGCGTACAAATAGATCGGCAGCAGTTAATAGTCAAACAATTGGACGAAATTACCTCCACCTATGACTCGGCTTATTGTCAGCGTTTTGTTAGAGGCGTTGGGCTCCAAAGAAAATGAATATCATCTTCGCAAACCCAGCCAAATTAAACAATCGAACTTTGTGATAAGTAAACAGAATCCCATTACTGCAGATCCAGCGGTATTGTATGCCAATTTTGAAGATACACTTCGGCTAACTATACTCGAGGAAGTGAATACACTTACACATGCCCTCCGACATTTGACAAGAGTCCTCCATCCTGGGGGTAAAAACATAACGTTCCCACAACCTTCCACAATTGACAGGATACAACTGAGATCACTACTGACTCTAGTTCACAAGATTTACGAGAGAAGAGGAGAAATATTTGATTCTGAGGAAACCTACAAGCAGTTTGTCATGACCTATGGACGCATTCTGTTAGATACCAGACTACCTTGGCCCCAGTGCAATGTGCATCCAAGACACCCATAAACTCCATGTTAAAAGTTACTCACTGAATACTAAAGGAAGCGCCATAGTTCTACATGAAATGGAAGGTGGTAGAGGAATTGAGATCAGATATATTTGTCTACAAGAACCGTACTCCTGGCAAGAAAAATCCCGCAGATGCCTGTAACATCACGAATAATCACAGAGGGCAACCCAATGGCAGCAATAATCGTTTTAAATAAAAAATAACAGTTACAAAAATTACGCAGTTATGCGATGTGCTGAGATAGAAGCATGGGGAAGCTTCATAATGGTAAGCATGTATTTCCAGTACAGTGACGAGATCTTCCCATATAGATAGAAATAGGCAGATAGATGCAGCTCTGGGAAATTATACTAGTTATTGCAGCGGACGTCAATGCAAAGTCACTCTTTGGCACAGCAAGAAGACTGACAGGAGAGGGCAACTTCTAGAAGAAGTTAAGCGAATTGGGTCTAAAGAAACAAGCATCCTCTACTTTCTGCAACAGTGTTGGCGCAAGAACAAATATGACGTAACAATTACAAACATTCATGCGGAATTGCTTTGGGTTGGAGATGATTGACAAATGACAACAAGTGATCACAATTTGATTGTCTATGAACTGGCAGAATGCAGACAGAAGAAAGCAGTGGCAACAGAAACATTAAAAAGCATATAACATCAAGAAAGCTGCATGGGAAAATTAAGGAATGTGTTCATTCCACCGGATTTGCCAGAAAACCACTTCGATGTAGACAAAGCCGCAAGAGAGCTGACAACTGCAATACAAAGTGCCATGAAACGGGCGATACACTAAAAAAGATATTAGATCCCACTGACAAAATATGGACAGAAAAACTTAAACTACGACTAAACATGAGAAGAGCGAGGAGAATGTATAACAAAGCATGGTGGCAGAAGACAGAAGTTTCCTCCTGAATGCTACAGGCAGAAGAGGCAGATTTTCAAAGACGCGATGAGAGAGACAAAACAAAAATGCTGGGAAGTCTTCGTGAGGAAAACCTATGAACAATCCATGGGGTATTCCTTACAAAATAGCTGCAGGTAAAATCAGGCCTCCCACAATACTATCCACAGTAAAGAGAACAGATGGATGACTAACCACGAATTGGAGAGACTCAGCGGAGGAGTTATTAAAGTTTTGCTCCTGATGACAACCGGAAGAAGAAACAGTAGAACAAGCTACACTACGAAGGAACATGTGGCTGCCCTGCTGGAGTCAAGAGGAAGGAAATAATATACACGAAGAAGTAATAACCGCGATAAACAAAATGAAAAAAAGGAAAGGCCGGTGGAGGGAATTCCAGCCGAGGTCTGCAGGAGTTAATCATAAAATTAACCCCGTCCTATGCAGGCTCCTGAACGAATGTCTATATCAGGGTAGAGTTCCGGGAATATGGAAAAAAGTGAGGTGGTAATTCTAAAGAAAGGAGACGACAAGGATCCTCTCTACCAAAATCTTACCGGCCGATTTGTTATTGAATGTGCTTGGCAAAGTTCAAGAGAAGATTCTATGCAAAAAATTACAAAACCACCGATTCAGGGAATGAATCCTAGTCAATATGGATTTAGAACGGGAAGTCGACAGAGGATGCCATAAATCGGTCGATGGAAATAATTTGTAGCAGTACAAAAAACTACGTAGGGCATATTTGTGATTTCGGGAGCTTCGACAATTTATGGTGGCCCGCCTTTGAAGGCTGAGGAGATTGGTTGTCCAAGAAGATTATTTATACCTTCAGGGACTATTGCAGATTTAGAACTGCTTCCTTGAGATGCCAGAACTCGTTCATCACGAAAGACTTACTAAAGGATGCCGCAAGGTTCGTTTGTGGTCCCATATTGGGATATAGGGATGGAACCAGTGATGAACTATTACAAAGAATACCTGAACTTCTAGGTCTAATGCTTTTGTTGATGATTTTATTACTCGTGGAAGGAGCTACAAGAGCAGAATTGAGCACAATAGTAAACTAGTACTTGTTTGCCTCAGCCATCGGTGCAGTAAAGTCAAGCTGAGTTTGGCACCACAAAACAACATTTATGTTGCACAAGGGAAAGCTGACTCGAAAACCTACAGTGAGAATCGACGGTAAATCAATTCGTAGAAACCCAGTGTGCAGATACTTGGGCATTTAATTGGATGAACGTTTAAATTTCCAAGCTCATTTAGAGAAGACAATAGCATGAGCAGTGGCGGTTATGAATAAACTCATTAATATCCGCTAACGAAAATACATTGTTCCAGTCCGAACAATAAGACTATATCATGATGCAATTTTATCCGCTTTAGTGGGCTACTCAGCAAGTGTAGGCAAAGCATCTGAGAAAAATAAACCCAAAAAATGCGAGTTAGACGTGTCCAAAGAGGAATACTTTTAAGATTGACGGGAGCATACCGAACCGTGGCAACAAATTCATTAACCGTTGCCTCTGGTGTATGGCCACTGGACCTTGAAGTAAGGAAACGGGGTGCCATATACTGGCTCAGAAAAGGGAAGCAAGATAAGGTAGCTGAAATTGTAGGCAGCGAAGCAACATCAGAGATACACATTCGGAAGCTCCTTTTGGCGGAATGGCAATAAAAATGAAACAACACTGAAACAGGTCGAAGAACATATGATTTGTTCCCATCCGTAGAGGTGAGGTTAAAGTTGAAGTACATTCAACCTTCTCCCGGATTGGTACACCACATTATAGGTCACGGGCCATTCAATATCGGGCTCCGAAATCGAAACATTGTGGATTCAAGCAGGTGCAAATGTGGTATGGGAATGTGAAATAACAGCCAGCTTGAGAGAACACCAACAAGCTCGGCTGCAAGGGAGGAGAATATTTGACATACTACGCGACGAAAGTTTGTGGCATTTGTTGGACGAGGCAGCTGATCTAGCCTCAAAATTTTGAAAAGAGAAATGCCGAGCGAAATCAAAGGCCACAGATAGCAGAAGAGGAGAACAGAATTACAA
>JARYHS010002411.1:0-24647 GCA_031002005.1 Vandiemenella viatica
CAGCTGCTACGGAATCAGCGACCTACAACAGGCTCACAAATATCCTACGCAGAAGTGACACTGGAAAGGTACAGCTGCCAGCCTACTGGCATAGACGAACAAGGAAAGGGACAGGTAGAGGAGACAATGACAATGAACATAGAAATTGAGGAGGGAACAGAGTTATAAGACACAAATAGAAACACGCCTCTGGAAACGACGACGGTAATCAACAACAACTGGCCAGAGGTCAGCAGGAAATCAAACAATCAGGATTGAAAATTCGCCACCACAAACAGACAGTGAGAGGCAAGGCAGCAAATAGGAAGACGCCATTATGACCGGAAGCCCCTGCCATAAGGAAGATGAAAATAATGCTGTAATTGACTCAACCAAAGAAATCCTAAGACGCGACAATAACAGCAAGAACATAAATTCTGAAGCGTCATTACGCAAAACAAGGTATGAAACGATACAAAAACCTATCCTAAACACACAACCAGAAGACACAGTGACTTCGAAAGAAATGGCAAGACAAAGTCAGGAAAACAAATACCCAACCAGAAGAAAAAGAAACACGAAAACGTAAAGCACATGCAAGCATAGAAGAAATGTCCACGAAAAATTAAAAGATATGAAACAGATCGCCGAACACAGACTTAAGGTAGAGACAGTAGCGAAATTTAAAAGTGAAGAAGGCCATGGAGAGAGAAGAATAGAACATAAGTCTACCGAACCACCAGATACTGAAAGGGGCATAACGAGTATAAACGACAAGGAGGATGAACCAAGAAGACTAAATCAGTGGGCCGACCAGGCAATCGAATCAGAAGAAAAATACGCCAACTAATGCCAGCCGCCACAACAAGTCTGGCGAAGTGGTCAAACCCGAGGAAGAACGTATTAATAAAAATCAGTCTCTCAAAACTGACGGGCAAGAGTAACATCTTATCACATCTGATCACGAATAAAAACATATACGGTCGCCACTATGAACACAAATAAAATCACCAGCAACCGGAAAATACAACTTTTAAGAGATTTCCTCTACGCTAACTGCATAGATATCGCCGCACTACAAGAAGTATGCTGCAATGAGATCAGGATTGCGGGATACAATGTATATGCGGTGTTTTCGAATGTTCTCCATAGTTTTACCAAAATTGAATTGTTCATTAATTTATAAAAATCTCTCTCGAAATCTGTTTTTTTGAACGGCGAGAACTCGCATTGAGGTGACTGATTGAAAGATATTACCCGGTGTATTTCGGTCACCTGCAGCCCCAAGCCTACACATTGCTGGAGGACTCGGTAATGGAGAACATACCGTACCTTGTTCTCCAGTGTGGTCATCAGCTTGGGGAGGGTAGAACCTTCTGGGGCTTTGTGGTCTGGACATGACGGCAGGTCTGCTAAAACGTCGTGTTTATCCTGAGGAATCGTAAGGTGTACCTCCAATACGAACTCCCTAGGTGAGTCAGCTGCAACGCTCTTGAAATTTATGCTAGCAATCTCTTTAGCCGATAGCCATTGAAACCCACCAGAGGGTAGATACTCCGACATGGCCCAGCCGTAAAGATTGTTTACGTCGAAGTACATTATAAAATCTTCAGACGCCTCGCGGTTGTACTCCGGCATGTACCGGTTATTTGCCTTCGCATACCTGTGGACGCACTGGAAAATACCTCCGCGAATACCTCGTTCGAAAAAGAGCAGCATGTCGATATCTGTCAGAAGGTCCAGTTCGGCACGCGTGCTCCTTAACATAGCCTGCCACGAAAGGCCTGTGGATGTTAAATAGTGTGCGGGGTCCAGGGTGTACTTCCACAAACATACACTCCTAAATTTCTCAAACAGATCTGCAAGTAACCGCACATCTGTGTCCATGTACAGACTTGCATATTCGCCCAAAGTCTTGATTTCGAAAGTCCGCCACACCTTTGTCGCGTGTTCGTAATCTTCATCAGAAATGTGTGACTCCGACAACGAACTATAGAATTTTGATTTTGGAGGAAGCGTGGCCTCGGTGAGCTTATCCCACGAATCCATGTATTCGAAAGGGAAGACACCTTTCCGTTTAACTAATTGGAACTTCTCGGGGTCGGTGAAATGAGCACTAGTAATGCGCATGTCGCCGTCCTCAAGGGTTCCAACCAGTTTATCTAATGGGAGCTGCATGAACCGGTATGTGTCCAGAAACCTTAACGTGATTGAAGTATATTAAATCTTTTTAGAAAAAGAAATATAACATTCTGTGTTGATGGGAAGCACGTCCATTCCTTCGGAATCGAGTTTTGATAAAGCCATAACAATTAAATGAGCATCATACCCAGAAATTGTGAAAGAAAACGGGTATGTACTTTTTAATCTTAAACTGCAAATTGCAGTCATTATGTGCAGCCCCCCTAAATTCACCCGTGATATGACAATGATCGCGGACCTTGACAGTCCCCGGTTCAATGTCTTTCTCACAGATGTGGCATACCGTAGCATCAGCAAACTTTGCTTCTTGCTCATCTGTCATTACAAAGATGCACTTCTTATAAATTTTATCAATTTTCTTGGCAAGATTGACGAGTTCGTCAACAAGCCAATTTTCGGGATTTTTTCCCGTGAAGGAGTTGAAGTTGGGTGGAAGACTGCAAGAATCATAAGGTTGCAATAAACTTTCAAAGTCCGCGTAAACGACGACGGGTACACGCTGCTGGTGCACAAAATCCTTAAACTTTAAGGTTTTATCGTCGTCGCCGGGTAAATCCACTCTAACAGGATCAACCCTTGCACAGTCAATCTCGGGGTGGTCCAGGAGATCTTTGCGTCCGAAATGTGGCAGATATCTGTTACAATAAAAATAGCATGCTCATGATCACTTAAAGAAGAACTGACTAATGCCGACAGGTTGTGAATCCAACAGTAATGGAATTTTTTCACACTGCGGTCGGTAATCAACAACATGTTTATATGGTAAACATGTTGTCTACAGTTTGATGGAGGACCCCGGAAACTACATGTTTACCTTTAACTACATCCAGACCGAAAACATTTACTGAATAGTCTGGATTTTGCCTCTCGAATTTAGAAATGTCTGAGATTTTTACCGGAAACTCAATACCTGAAAAATTTAAACGGTGGTTGGTGAAGGCTTCCATATAATTACTGACTAGGTACGCATGTTTTTTCGGCGCCTTTACTTGAGCTGCAAGAAGTGTACATAAAAGCAGTACTCGTCATTCCACCGAGCGTGGTGGTGTAACGGATAGCGTTCTGGCCTCGCATTCGGGAGAACGGCGGTTCGAATCCCCGTCCGGGCATCCAGATTTGGGTTTTCCATGGTTTCCCCAAATCACTCCAGGTGAATGCCGGGATGCTTCCTTCAAAGGCCATGGCCGAATTCCTTCCCATTCCTTGCCCCATCCTTTCCGTCTCTAAAGACCACGTTGTTAAAAGGGACGTTAAACTGTTTAAAAAAACTCGTCATTCTTGTTTTTAACATTGATGACGGCCTGCTTTCTACAGATATCAAGTGGCAGAGCAACATAGGAAGACCCCCGATAGAAAGGTTGAAAATTAGAATGCTAATGTCGAGGGATTCTATTCTATCGATAGTTTTGCCACTTGTTCGTTCTTGAAACTGACACAATTTTACTCTGAGCTCCAACTACACATATTTTTCATACCAATCCGACAGGCAAGTGCTTGTTGTGACGTCACGCATTTTAGTTAAGAAGCACATACGGGCGGTTTCTCAAAGCATTTCCTTCTGTATCTTATATGTGTTAATCAGTCCAACCTGCACCTTTACGGATGGGGAGGACCGATTATCCACAATTTCGCGAAGTTTACCGGCCACGAGTTTAAAACAAGCATCAATGAAATTCATTGGATCAACGAAATTTAGAGAATTTGAAATTTACCCGGAATAAATTCTATTTTTAAATGCACTAACCCCGTCTTCAAGAACTAAGCACGCAACTGTTGACTCACCCGTCGTTGCTGCAGCATCATGACTGCATGATGGCGCAGAGGCTGACTGGATTGCCCCTGCCCCGACGAACGTCGGCTTGACCCGGGCGATGATGACCGGCATACTTCCGGCTGGGTCCGGCCGATGGGCTGGTGAACTGGCGGCTGGAGCCGGCCGATGGGTCGGCGTACTGCCGGCTTGGGCCGGGCCGGGCGATGGGCAGGTGGACTGGCGGCTGGTCCGGGGCGATGGACCGGGACTGGCGGCTGGGCCCGGCTGGATGCAGGCGAGCGCTGCTGCTGCTGCTGTGGAGGGCGGTCGGCTCGGCCCGGCTGTAGTAGGCATCTCCCACGGTCGCCATAATGGTGGCGGAACTGCCTCGTTGGCTGGGTGTCCGACCGCCCCCTCTGAAACATAAAAATGAAGAAAAATGTTTTAGTTCATGAAAAATATAATTTCGTAGGCATAAAATAATATAGGTAAATTACTGATGTACTGGACTTACCATATTCCAGTGTGCTGGTGGTTGCGGAAGAACCATTGTGATGGTGGAGTTGGCGGCATAGTGCTCTGCGACTCATCCACTTCAACATTTGGGTGTGAGCAATCGCCAGGGCTGATATTTGCTCTTTTTGGGCTAGTTAATTCCTGAGAAGAACTACCCTTTCGCTTCTCTGGGCGTGATGGTTCATCTGAAAAAAAGAAAAAATTTATTTTAGCAATAGTTATAAAGACATGGGAAAAAATCTATACAGATACATAACAAATACGTACTGAAATAAAAAAGGTCGCTGCAGGAAATATCCAAATCACCTGCGAACAAATAAATTAATAATATAGACTACTGCTTCAGCACTATGCATTTTCATAAAGCTAGTTACTTTTTTAAAAAAAATTCATTACCAAATTCTTCCTGGCCCTCAGCGAGAAATTCTTCAATGTCTGAAGCATAGGGAAAAAAACCATCAGTATATGTGAAAGAATTAAAAACAACAGAAAACAAGTTCAATAACAATAATTTACTTACCAATATCGCTGAATAAGCTCATTCCCCCAAGATCTTCAGACGACATAGCAAGGAGCGTAGTGTTCAGCTCGACGACTCGAGAACGACTGGATAACCCCAGGGAGAGTTCCGCCCTTTATATACACGCTTGGAACCTCGCTGTCGTGGGAACACGACGCTTTGCCTGTGAATCTCCCGAGGGATCTAAGGCCACATTTCTCGGGGTAAATTATATTCCTCCCGCACAATCGTAAATTACCGTGAAGCTTGAAAAAATGTTTTAGCTTCTAACACACACACACACACACACACATACCTTCCGAGGAGGCCAGGTGATACAATCACCGGTCGACTCATTTAAAACGCAGGCCGGGAGTGGTGCCGCGGAGGGTCGGATAAGGAGATATTTATGAGACCTGGCGCGCGGATAAGTGAATATTTATGAGTGTCGGTGGTTTGGGGTGGCGAGCCAGGCTGCCCTACTTAAATTTCAGGCGCTGCGCAGCCGGGCTGGCTATTTGAATTGTTAAGTCATAACATACATATCTTTTAAACCACTGCTCCGATTTAAATGAAATAAACGCCATTACAATACTGAGAAAAAATACTGACTATTTGAATGGTCACATTCCTAGTACAAATTAAGAACGTAATATTTATTATAAAATAATGAACCGAGGTCTCCAGAATAAAAAGAAAAAGAGAATATTATACTGCGTTTCGAGCGTAATCACCTGAATTAGCGTGTAATTGACCATGTAATTGAGGTTTTTTACCCTGGCCGCGTAGGACGGTTTGAGAGAATAAATAATGACCCTGCGCCCATGAAAAGTGGTCGACCCTTATTAGCATATTATTTACGACCCGTAACTTGGGTTAAGAAGTGACACGTCGGCCCATTTAAATATTATTCCCATTTACGACACCATGATTCAGTACCAGTAGGCGACCCCTTTGGGTTGGGGTTCCGCTGTGACATGGGTGGTCCCGATGATTAATGGCCTTTTTGACACATTATGACATTGATTGATGGCCAATGACTCTTAATTTGACAGCTAGGGTAGATAAAATCCCTTTGATGGCACCGACCGGCCCTGAACACTAATAAGCAGGCCTGAAACGGCAAAGAGACATCTCTTCAGCTGAATCGGATAACGATTTCATGTCATCACCAAAGCCTGTAAAACAAAAACCTTCTCATCAGGGGAAGGACGAGATATCACAACAAGAAATGCAGATAGTTAATACAGAGCAGGAGAAAAGAATAAATGATCAATCAAACCATGCTCCTGATACAACAATAAAATGACAGACCATAGCCCACGATGCAGAGAAGGATATTGTAGATTTGGCGCCACCAACTATCAACGAAAGTGTGGCGGAAAATATTCCCACAACATTGAGGAAACTGCCAGCTGACAAGGAAAGTAAACACACTTCAATACAAAGAGAAATGAACAGTGACGAAGAATTAAAAACAGGCCCAGATAAGTTTGATACTGATACAGAGGCAATAACAACGGTACAGGAGAAGACAGCCAGAAGACGAAACAAGAAAAAGATGCAACAGAACCTCGGCGTAGCACGGACTGCAAAACCTATCTCGGCAGGCTATCCCGGCAGGCCCTGAAAAAGAACCTCAAAATAGTGAAAATATTGAAACTAATAATTCGTCGCTAGCAAATAGTGAAGACCTTAGTGAAATATGAACAGAGTACGTAAAATTCTCACGCTAAACATTGCAGGTATTAGGAACAACATGAAATGGGCCATCCTGGAACAAATGCTAACAGAAATCGATGTTGATATAGCATTCCTACAAGAGGTCGCTCTAGGTGATTACAACTTCAGAAATCACTACTATCAGTACTTTAATGTCGGAACTAATGAAAGAGGCACAGCAATACTAACACGACCTGGTCTCGAGTTAACAGAAACTTCAGTATGACCCCGAAGGAAGAATTACTGGCGGCCTGTTGAATAACATACAGTTAATAAATGTATATGCGCCTTCAGGTTATCAGAACGAAAGAGCACGCAATATTTTGTTTCAAGAATCTCTACTGCCGTTCATCAACCCAAATGCAAGTTTAACTACAGATCAATGATGTCACTCATTGCAAGCAACAGTCATTAATAAAAACTACAAACCGTTACTGTTGATACTATACGTGCTGTTTGTAACAAAATCATGAAATCAATATAAACAGCACAGCGAATCACGAGAATATAGTGAGAATACCTAACTAGCGTAAAGTACAATGTAATAAGTTCCTGTGATCAAACTATCTTGACGATCTTCGTTATTATGTTTACAATGTGGATGAGGTTTTATTGTTTATGTTTTTTGAATAAAGCGAAGACGAATTCTTCATTAGGGACGTCGTATAGTGCGACGACCTGTGGCCTAATGGATATGGCGTCGGACTTCGGATCCGAATATTGCAGGTTCGAGTCCTGTCACGGTCGAGATTTTTATATCTTTGTGAGATGTGAAATGCCGTTATATATTTAGTGCAATTCAAGATATACCAGTATGGTAGGATTGCTAGTTTAATAATAATTAACTCATCTTCGGAAATATTGATTGGATATTTATCAAACGTTGTGTCAATTTAGTCATATCAACTAATGTGAAATAGGTGTAGTCTCTTAAGCGTCGTGAAATTATATCACTTCGGATTTAAACTGTCGAATTCCCAATGGTGTCATTCCAAAAGCATTATTTATAATTCCTTATTGAATGCGTCAGTAATGAAATATATTAGTTAATACTTGCACCCTGTGCTTGCTGAACTAAATTAAGGTAATCCAACCGTTCGAACCATACTTGATAAATTTTGGAAGCAGTCGATTGTCCTAAAAGGAAGAGATAAAATTGTATTTAAAAAAAAATCAAATAATCCTCATGCTGTGGTGAATAAATATCCACCGGTACAAAGTATGTTCCTATACTCGCACGAAACTATTCTCAAAACAAAAAGTTGAAGTAATCAATAATTACGAGTTTTGCTTAATTCTGAGAGACATTTGCGTCAATAAACTGAAGGAAATGTCATTTGCAGGTGCCATATCCCTAGATTCGTAAAATTTACTGGTGTCATTCACGGAAAGAAAAATACGTTAATCTTCGTGATCTAGGAAATGCCCTAAGCAAACGATCTGCATACTGCCTGATCTTGCTCCGATGATTCACTGTCCATTCCGAAATTGTACATATGAATGATGCATGCACTGGCCATTTAGGATTAGTGGCACAGGTGTAAAGATATATTTGTGCGAGGCACAAGTGTATAATTCTGGAGGTTCGGTAACTGGAATGTTTTGAATGCGTTTTCCGTGCGCCTCTTTAGCTCAGTGGCTAAAGTTCGCTGCTAGCGGCCGCCGAGTGCGGACGTTTGCTTATTTCCGTGTTTCGGAAACAGCGTGCTAAGTTACTTCGTAACTTCTGTATATCTATCGTAAAAGTTTTGCCAAATTTGTCGAAGAAAAAAAATGGAACAACTTATTAGGAAAGCAACTCTGAAGGTTTCGTTTGAATATGGACATCCTCGCCAGAAGGCATTCGAGGTTGATGAATGGCTACAAGACGACATCAGCCTACAAAAAGGGACGTCTTCGGAATCCAGTTGGACTTCATCGCCAACTTGCTGTTTGTCAAACTCCACGACGAAGAAAGATGCACTCAAATTTTACAAGAGACGGGTGGACAAAAGAGATTCACACACACCAATGGTGAGGTGAGTACTGTACATATTACACATGCCAGCCTCGGAACGCGTCACGTGAAAGTGCATAATATTCCTTTTGAAGTATCCCCGCAATCCATATGGAAGGCCTTAGAAATTTATGGTACTGTGTTGAACATATTCTCAGACAAACGCATCGGAAGCAAACGTTTCTTAGTTGACAGTGGGGTAAAGACTGTGAAAATTGAACTAAAACGTCACATTCCATCGTATGTTAACGTAGCAGGATATAAGGCACTAGTGATCTACGCCGGTCAGCCGCGAACCTGTATAATATGCAATTCCAACGATCACTTCAAGGCCGAATGTTCAAAGAAGCGACCGGCCCAGCTTCCTGCCGACGCCTAGCACCCAACCCAGCCTTTAACGGGACAGTTCTTACAAAAACATACACAGACGCCCTAATCAACAGTAAAGCAAATACAACGATGGAATCCGACCAAGATAGAGCAAGCGAAGTGGACAAAGTGCTATGGGCACAACTAGAGAAGACACACATAGAGATGGAAACGGAGATAGAGAGCCCAAAATCACAAGAGAAAAGTATGGAAATCGTGCTTATCCCAGAGATTAACAATATAGAACCAGAAGATACTCAAGAGGAAAAAAAAAGAAGACACAAGTGATATTATCACACAGAAAATAGAAACGTCAAAAGAACAAGACAGCCTTACTCCCTCAGAAGCAACAAAATGAAAGAAGAATGAAACAAAAGAAAACATTACAGAAAAAAGAGAAAATCCGGACAGAAGAAGGATGACATCGACCAGCAAGAGAGTGAAGATAACCAGATTTGAAACAGATACCAGAGCCAAAGAAATCGCAGAAAAAGCTCGAAAGATTTCAGCTATATTAAGCGAGGCAGGCGAAAGTGATAGAACATAACTCGAATGCGATTTAAAGACCACATTGCGCGGAAGTAAAGATAGAGAGCCAAGGGAGGAAGATAGGCAAGACAGGAAGTAACTACACCAGACAGTGAAGCCGAAGGCAGGAAAATGCTGTTGTCTGATGACGCAGTAGAAGAGAAGGAAAAATTTTAAACCAGTATTCACAACAGCTGCCAGAGACTCGCTCCATATGACGCACCAAACTTTCGATACTGGGCCGATGACACGGACGCCATTTCCCAGACAGTAATAATGATAAAATGACGATACTAAAATATATCAAAATTTCTCATATGGAGTATTAGCAACCCCATTAGAATGAGTGGAATCCAGACATACACAATAATAACGCTAAATATAAACCGTATAGAAAGCCCGTTTAAAATACAATGTCTAACGGATTTTCTCCGAAACACATGTGCCGATATTGCACTGCTGCAAGAAGTAACCATGACGGACCTGACGATTGCTGGATACGAAACAATAACAAATGTTTCAAAAGAGACAAACACTGGCACGGCTGTCATATACAGGCAAGGCATTCAATTTTTTTTTTTTAACTGCTTTACGTCGCTTTTTAACATCGAGGTCTTTTAGAGACAGGAAAGGATGGGGGGCAAGGATGGGGGGCAAGGATGGGGGCAAGGAATGGGAAGGAATTCGGCCATGGCCTTTTGAAGGAAGCATCCCGGCATTTGCCTGGAGTGATTTGGGGAAACCATGGAAAACCCAAATCAAGGCATTCAAATCCAAGAAATAGAGAGATTCACAGACGGTAGAGGAATTGCTGTTATAGCCCAAAACACACGAATAATCAATATTTACGCTCCATCAGACAACAACAACAGAGCCCTGAGATCACAGTTTTTCAAAATCCAAGTTCCATACCTGTTACGCAAAAACAACTACCCCATGATAATGGATGGTGATTTCAACTGCGTAATCAATAAAAAGGACCAGATACCCAACTATAATGGCTGCAACGAACTGTCAAATCTTGGGCGAGGAGTAAATCTTCATGACGCCTGGGAAACCATCCACGGAAACGCAAGTGCATACACGTATACTACAAGTACATCGGCAAGCCGCCTAGACAGGATATACGTCTCAGATAGTCTCCGTACTAAAATAACAAGGGCAAACATACTCCCTGTTAGCTTCTCCGACCACTGCAGTTTAAAGTACAACATTCAGCTTAACTAACAACAGGTGGCAGGAGGAAAAGGATACTTGAAATTCAATACCTCCCTGTTAGAGGACCAGGAGCTAAATAAAGAAGTAGAAAGATCGTGGAACGAAAGCCTAGAATGTTACAACAGATACAACTCTCCCTTAAAATGGTGGATAGAACACGCCAAACCCAAACTCAGACGCACCCTAATATCTCACGCACAACAAAAGAACTACTCGATCAAACAAACTATGGAATATTATTATAGATGTACCAGTGAATTGTACCAAGAAGCAAATATACCCGGTGACACATACCTAAAAATCAAGAACTATAAGGCAAAAATCCTATCACTACAAAAAAGGCAATTCAAAAAACTCTTAGTCACTACCAAGCCCATAAGTATAGCGTCCAGTGAAACGGCTTCTTTATATCATCTAATCAGAAGTGCCAAAAGAAAGAAGAAAACCTTCATAAATGGAATAACCAAAGAGAATGGAGAAAAAATCAAAATAATAAAAGAAATCACAGCCTACTATGAAGACATCTTCAATTCAACCACAGTCGGCATTGAAGCCACAAACAATCTAATTAGACCTAGAAAATAATGTTAGACCAGAAGAATCCGAAATATTGACAAAAGAGTTCGACGCGGAAGAAATACTAGAATCGATAAATAGAAGCGCAAAAGGCAGATCTCCAGGCCCTGACGGACTGCCTATAGAATTTTATCAACATTACAGGCCTCTGCTGCGAGGAAAATTTCAGGAAATCATAAACGACATATGGACCGAAAACGCGCTACCTAACGGCTTCACCGAGGGTATCATCGTACTAATTCCAGAAGGAGATAAATCAATAAAATAAAAGAATTACGTCCCATAACGCTCCTTAACGCAGATTTTAAAATACTAACCAGGATCTTAAAAACAAGATTAGAACCTATCACGCAGAAAATCCTTGGCCAGTACCAAACAAGTGCCACACCCCGACGCAGCATTCTCAACACCCTGTGTGAATATCGTGATATAATAAGCATAACTGCAAGGGAGAAGATACCATCAGCACTACTGTTCCTCGACTTCGAGAAAGCCTTTGATCAAATTGATCACAACTACCTACTAACAGTCATGGAACACAAAGGCCTAGGAGCAACCTTTACCAGCGTAATTAGAAAACTCATAGGAAATGCACAATCTAAACTGCTCGTAAATGGACATCTAACACGAGCCATAAGGATACAACGGTCGGTCAGACAAGGCTGTCCACTTTCGATGATATTATACGCAATAGCTACACAACCTCTTCTCGAGAAGCTCCATCGCAACTTACCAGGAATAATTGTGGACGGTAATCACTTTGTATCTAGAGCATACGCAGATGATATAGGAGTGGCCCTAACCTCTGCCGAAGATGTTAATGTCACCTACGAAATCATCACAACATTCACCAACGCATCAGGAACTACAAACTACAGAACTACAGAAAGAAGGCACTACCGCAAAAAGGCTCAGTCATAACTTCACTACCTAGGACAGGATGGTACCAAGAAGTGTTGGAACATAAAACTTTGGGCGTCAGGTTTCAAAAATGTATCATTCCAAACATAGCCAAACATTGGAACTTAACATTACAGAAAATCAGAGCCGCAGCAAACATCCACTGCGACCGCGACCTTGACACCATACAGAAGGCCAAAGTTGCTCAAATATCAATACTAAGTAAAATGGCTTATATCGCACAAGGATTGCCGATACCTGACTCAATAGCAGACAGAATTCAGTGCGTATTAGGATGGTTCGCAAGCAGAGGCAGGATTTTCAAAGTTGCCTTTAAAACAATGACTCTACCACCTAAAAGAGGAGGCATAGGAATGCCAAATATCCGTGAAAGATGTACTGCTCTATTCATCAAAAGGAACATAACCCTCATAAGAAACGACCCTACGAGGCCCACAAATATGCTTATTCGCCAAACCAGACCTAACTCAGAAGAATTACCGTACAACATGGCGTCAATAAGCTACACCCTTCCACAGATGAGGAAATATCACCTGGAACTCACTTACGCCAAAGCAAAAGGGTGCACCTTACATGACAAGTCCACAAAAGAAATATACAAAATCATTAATAAAACAAGTTACAAGAACTGAATAGAAAATAAATATCCGTAACACAACTGGTGCAACATATGTAAATACATTACAAATAACATACTGACATCTAAAGTTCAATCAACATGGTATGACGTCGTCAATGAAAACATTGCCACAAATAAGAGACTCTACGACATCCATTTAACCACAAGCGACACATGCACGAAATGTGGAAACAGAGACACACTGACGCACAGAATCACTTGCGGTGAAAATCAAAAGATATGGACCTGGGCAAGGCGCAGGATAGCAATTCTTGACCGTACCTTGCCACTAGAAGTGACTGTTCAAGAAATACTAAAGCCGGAAAAGATAAGATACCCGATAACCAAAAACAACACAACACTATGGATCTTAGGAAACACAGTCGCCTACATGCTAGAACCCGCGCCCACACAGTTTGAAGAATACATTGATCACATGAAAGCAGAATACTACAAAATAATTCAAACACAAAATTACAAGAGACATTTTGCCAAGATGTCAGATATAATAATGACTGAAAAACTATAAAATTAAATAAAAATAAAAAAAAAAGTGGCAGAAAAAAATCATAAAAAAAGTGATAAAAAGCGGTTAAGGCGTCTGACTAGAAATCAGATTCCCTCTGGTAGCCTAGGTTCGAATCCTACCAGTTGCGTTACAGTTTTGGATTATATCGGTAGCACATTCCAACTTGTTGAGTGAATTTGTCTTTGTAAATTAAAGCGTAGCATTAAAATTAAAGATGAACTGGAATACTCGGGTGTGATGAACTTAACAGTTGGAGAGGACGGTAATTAAAAAAATGGATAAGGCATCGGACTTCGGATCCGAAGATTGCAGGTTCGAGTACTGTCACGGTCGAGATTTTTATATCTTTGTGAGATGTGGAATGCCATTATATATATAGTGCAATTCAAGAAACACCAGCTTGGTAGGATTGCAAGTTTACTAAATTAACTCATCTTCGGATAGATTGATTGGATATTTATCAAACGCTGTGTCCATTTAGTCATATCAACTAATGTGAAATAGGTGTAGTCATGAAAGTATATCACTTCGAATTTAAATTGTAAAATTCCCAATGGTCTCATTCCAAAAGCAGTATTTATGTTTCCTTATTGAATGCGTCAGTAATGAAATATATTAGTTAATACTTGCACCCTGTGCTTGCTGAACTAAATTTCAGTAATCCCGCCGTTCGAACCATACTTGATAAATTTTGGAAGTAGTCGATTGTATAACATATCTGTTATACACGGTGCAAATACCGCAGTTGACTATAATTCCTATTTTTTTTTTTTTTTTTTTTTTTTTTTTTGTGTGTGTGTTAATTTCCTAATTATAAATAATTTGTAAAAAAAAAAAGACGTAAATATTTAATTCTTACTGCCTACCACAGACTGTAGTGTGTATAATACTGTAGCAAATATATAATAATATCGTTGAATTCAACAAGAATTGAATCTCTGTGGATAGTTAAGAAATTGGCTGTGAAGTTGGATTTGTAATTTAATTCAATGCAGTTAAACCAAGGCATTTAATAATACTAAATTGCTATTATTTGATTTTAAATTGAATTTTTAAGAGAAGGGCCTTAATTGTTTTATAAATGGGACTGACCTACCATAATGCAAATTGAGCATTGAAAAAACTATTGGTCGGCACACCCAAGGGTTAATGTATATTGTTTGAAAGTTTCGTATGGCTCAAGCTTCTAGAGCTGAGTATCAATGCACTAAATCGGGGTGTTGCATTTGGCGACCCTGCGAGGATCGGTTTATCAAGGAATTTTCTGAGGACGACGTGGAGCAGATCGGTGCAGATTGGCAAGTACTGATTCCAGTTTCTCTTTGGACTTGCAGTCTCATATTCAACATAAAGAAGAAGTATCATTTAATATTAACGTTTCAATGAAAGCAATTTTCAATTAAGGCAAGAACTGAGTCAGCAAGAAAATAAAGTTCAATTGTTAGAAACTAACTTGCGAAAAGTAAAGACTTTACAATCAGAATTTATAATTAAATTGTAACGGTGATGAAAGAACTACTATTTGCAACAAATTAATTAAAGACAGATTGTCAGAAAGTAATTAAATTAACAAATGTAAAAAAAAAAAATAGCTCCTGCGTTGACGGCCGCACTGGCGGCACTGGCGACGACAGGATCTGCTGATGACTGGCCGGCCGCTCGAGTACGCCGCTAGCCGCTTGGTGCCGCTACCGTCGTGGCGATGACCAGCGATGAACCTGTACAGCCGCTCCGCGGTTGTCTGCCGCTGAATAAATTGTTTAATGCGATGTTTAATGCCTTCCCCCAGCCAGCCAGAACCCGCTTTAGTCAGAGCTTATTTTACCTTCCCGGCCTTTATTAATATCACCGATTATTCTTTGTTCTCGGCTTCCAATATGTCTTTTCTTCTTTCTTCTTCAAGGACCCGTGGTCGTATCTCACTTGCTGACACCAGTGTAGCACCTGCTATGTGGCCGGGGGTTGTGGACCAATTACCGAGCTATTAGCCACAGTCACAGACGCAGTCAGGATTAACGAGTGGTAGGCCGGAGGTAATATTACACTTACTTGTGGTTGTTGATGTACGGTAGCTCCGCGTTCCAGTCTTTCAGGTACAACTGCAATAGGTTAAGGTGAGCTCTGACTATTCTAAATGTAGACCAGCGGGTTGTATACTTAGAAGACAACAGTAGTTTATTGCCACAGTGTTTGCCAAGTACAGCGTTGGTTGCGTCAAGCAGAGTCCACGCAGCAGTTACTAAAATAATGGCAAGTTGACTTACAGCAATTGCGATGGTGGCTGGCTGGCTTCGGGGGCGGCGGAGTGTGGCGCGGACCGGCGCAGAGACGGCGCGTAGTGGTGTAGAACTTGTTGCCCCCGAGGCTCCAACACCCGGGGTTTATATAGTGGATCGTCGCGTGTCGTCACTCGCGACTTTTCCAGAACATTCGGCTCGGGCAACGTCCCGGGCGTCGCCAAGTATGTCACAGAATTGCTGACGTCGGTCAGTGACCAGCTAGCTAGGCTGATCGACAGCGACCGCTCGCCTCGGCGCGCCTTAATTCTTTATTCCAATTTACCATAATGTACTATTACAAAATGCCCTTTACATAAAGACAGATTGTCAGAAAGTAATTAAATTAACAATTGTAAAAAAAAAAAAAAAAAAAAATTGTAAAATTGCAGTAGCATGTTTAAAATAGATTATAGGCGTCTGTGGAAGACTATAGCTAAGACAAAATAATAATAAAAGTTTTTAAAACAAAATAATATGGGGGAAATTCATTTTTCGAGGAATATCGTAACTGTAAATTACTGAATTGGTTTTTTGTTTTGTTTTTGCATGTACATGGTTGCTTATTTGCAGTGCTATACCAAGTGTATTTTTGGTATTTCTGTCGTGCATTTCTGTATGCATTATAGATATTACGAAATTTTGTGTTTTTGTGGACCAGTATTCAAGTCTGTGCATAGTATTATCGGCGTTGCAATACAGCGTTGTACGATTGGTGTTGTGCTGTATAAATTTGAGAGCAGTCATTGTTGAATGCTAGCGGGTTTTTTTTTATTCTGCGTAAAAAAAATTATTATTGTTTCTGGATTATTTTAATTTGGTACAAGGATGGAAGACGGTTGCTATAAATTGGTTAGAGAGGATGCGCAAATTGATTTGGGTGAGGACCAAAATAATACGTCAAAATGGCAGACGGGTAGTTCGGGTATTGTTAGTTTTGATAATAAAGATGCATTTAGAGTATGAGGTGGTATTAGTAATTCTGTTCAAGCGGACTTGGCTAGCAGTCTAAATATTAATCCTGAGGTAAAAGGGGTTGCAGAGTATTTTGAAAGCAGTAATATTAATAGTAATGATGGTTGTAATGGGTTAAATGATAAGGACAGCGACTATGGGCGAGATAATTATGTAAATGACGCAGTCTCACCAGAATTAAGTCGAACATCTGATGTTCGAGAAAGGAGTGTAGATCCTCAACAGTTCATGTCATGTTTCAAGCAACTCCAAGAAATGATATTAAATCAAGCCATAGAAAGAAAAATCGAAATGCAAGAAATGAAAACAGAACTTGTGCCAAATCAAGAAAAAATTATATTAAAGAAAAAAAACAAAAAAAAAGCAAACCAAGAATTAAAAGCAGAACTTATGTTAAATCAGGAAAGAGCAATTCAGGAATTGAAAATAGAAATTGTGTCAAATCAAAAGAAGAATGGAGAAAGTTTCCAGGTTATGAGGTATAAGATGAAGAGAATTCAAGAAAATTGGAAGCAAGAGGTGCGGGCTGAATTAGAACATTTCCAAGAAGAGTTTAGACAAGATGTAGCCGGGATAATGGATCAACGTATGACAGATAATAATGAAAGACAAAACGCCATGATCGGAAACATCAGAGAAGTCATGCTTGAAAATCAAAAAGAATGTAGGGAAGAAATAGTTTTGGTGGAGCAACAAACTGCAGGCAGTATCATTCAATTGAAAAAACAGATTGATGAAGATAAGTGAACTTGAAATTGAAATTGAACAGATTGGCTCTAGATTCAATATGGTAGAAGAAAGATTGGAAAAGGTAGCACGCCGACCTGGCGCGGTTGTTACCGGAACGGTGAATACGTATAATCCGCAGATGTTACCTGATGCAGTGTTTAAACCGAACGGAAATATTCACCCTGCAGATTTTATAAAGATCTATTATAAAGACTTACCATTAGAATGGTCGGATATAGAGAAGATTCGCTATGTCAGAGGTAAAATGAAGGACGAAGCTTTTTCCTGGAGCTGTGAATCGGCTGAAGAGTGCAATGATTACAATGAATTCTTGAGAAGATTTCGCGAAAAGTTTTGGTCTGCACAAATGCAGAGAAAAGTGAAAAGTGATTTTTACAATTGTCGTCGTTTTGGCAGATGCGACGGGAAGATGCGAGATTTTTGCGAGGCAATGCGAAAGGAATTGCGTTATTTGGATCAACCAGTAGGAGAGGTAGAGCAGATCGAAATATTATTGCAGAAACTCCCAGGACAAGTGCAAGATAAACTAGTTGTTAACCAGTGGGATAGGATTCATGATTTCTTAGACGCACTTGAGCGGGTAGATCGTTGTAACGAAATGTACGAATACAATGTGGAAAGTCACCGAGAAAATGCCTACGAGAATAAAAAGTACGGGGACAGACATCTTGATTTTAAATCAAATAACTGGCCATACAGAGGAGATGTGTATGGAAGAGGAGAAGAACAGGTGAATCTGCAAGACAGAAGCGATATGCGACAATTTGAAGGCAACGCTAACAATGGCAATGGGCGTGGTTATGTATCGAACGGATGGGGAAATCAGCGACCGCAATACAAACAAACTATGTACATGAAAATGAAAGGTAACAGGCAACCTAACAAGGAAAAAGGAGCGGAAAATTTAAGTCCGCAACTGTAAAGGTCCTATCAATGGCGGATAAAGTGGTTACAGGACCATCCATTATGTGTGATAAAAAAGCAGTAAACGATTGCAATGATTACCGGAGCAAGCAATCAAGCAAGGAAGGATATCTTAAGTGGTGGGAATATTTGCATAGGATGAATAACAACAACTTTGGGACCATGTCAGTGGACAGCGAAAGCAAGTGGGAAAACGAATATATATCGGAGTTGGCCAGAATCAGTGTAAATGATGATAATGGCAAAGATGGTGGTGCAGAACACGGAGTAAGGAGAGCGACGGAGTTAAATAAGTTGGAAAGAGATGTGTTCATAGAAGGAAATTTGTGCAGCGAAAGAAATGAACTACCTCTAAGCATTGATAGTGATGGTGTGTCGAGTAGCGACGATGAAGAGGGTGAAGATATAATTGAAGAAAATAGGTTCAGTAGTGAATCCAATGAAAATGAAGGAAATAAAGTGAGAATATTTTTTGTAAAAAGTGTCGATGAAGAAGTAAAATCCAGGTGTGTTTCAGAGAAGAGCGCCTCAGAATGCAACAAAAGTTAGTCCAGACAGTACGAACGCGTCAGCGCAGTAAAATAACGAAGTCCCAACTTGTTCTGATTTCAGCCTGTGGTGGGTGCCTTGGGGGGGCAAACTACGTAACAATTATCTTTCATACCTTTATGATTAATAATTGTGGATTTTTAATTTTAATTTTTATGAAGGAGTGAGAATTTATTAATTTTGCAAGAATCTCGACGTTAGTTGGAATTTAGGAAAATTGTCACAAGATGACATTTATTTTCTTATCACTGGCGATTACAAGTCTGAGCGAATTTACCGTTAACATTAACACAAATTGGCAAATCATAAAAGCAACGCTCAGAGTTACAATTAGCCGTCATGAGCAAGCAAACAATTATATATTTACTTTTAAATATATCTCAGAATCAAAATGAAAGAAATAATTACAATTGTAAACAATGAAAAATACAAGTTATGACGACCTCAGACAAAGGTATCATAATACTGTGACTTTACAGTAATAAAAAGAAAATCATGGGCGCCAGAATAAACAATATATCATTCGAAAATAACTAGTTCTGGCAAATTATGCCGCTAGCTCAGGGGTTTTTACAATTATAAAGTGAGAACATGGACCTATCCTCTCGAAGTCGCTTACGGGTTCTGTTTCACGGAATGCACAATCAGATGGCTTGGTCGTAATAAGTTACCATTGTAGTCCTGCGTCTGATGTCTGCGGTGACTGTAGCGGAACCACGATATGTGAGATTATCTCACAAGTCGGCTACAGGCATCTCTGGTCTGACAATGCGCATCATCGCATTACCGACTGTGTTGCCGTGATAAGCTTGCTCCACCAAGCCTGCAGCAGCAGTTGGCGAAAGAAGTCAACTTTCCAAGTCAACCTCAGACTAGACTCGCATAGCTTGGACTCGAAGATCGAAGTCAGAATGTCCAGCTCCTCGCTCTTCGGTCCACGAGGAAACTTCTCGCTCGGCCCATTTGTAGTCTCGAAGCTCACATATAACAAAAATTCCCAGGATTTTAAGTTATACGCTCATTTGGATTGGATCTTCAGGTCGGCACCTAATGTCACGTGATATCCCCGATGTGTGATTTGCCTAGAGTATCTAACAGAGGTCGGACATATTCGGCTAAGTTCGCCGGAGTGAGAGCCCCTTCGGGTGTCGGGCGGCAGGCTTTTCCCGCTCGGTGAGTGACCCATCCCCAGGGAGCAGAGTGTGTGGTCCGGCAAAACCCCAAATCCGCGACGTCCCGTCGCCGTGATTCGGGAAGACCAAGATTAGCTTCAAGCCTACATAGCTCAATAATTCTTGAATATTCGCTTTACCAAGATACACTGTATGTTCATCATTTCATTACAGTCCTCACTTGGAATCTTGCGTACTTTAGAAAATTACAACAAAAATCTATTTAGGTGGTCGCCCAAGATTTATGTAAATTACTCTTATATTATTACATATATAATAAAAATGCACCTTGTAACGTGGCGACAGCGCGTCATGTTACAAGCCATAGGGAAAGATTCAAGAAATTGTTGGTACGGGGTACAACAAAAGACGGCCGACGGCGGTATAATGTAAACAATTTAAAGAGGGAATTTTTTCCAGAGTTGCAAAGAGATATATGGTCGCATGAAGAAATTGCGAAAGATTTGTTAAATGAAGAAATGACGTTTTATAGGATAAAATAAGACAGCCATTAGTTGATGTGAAGATATTTGGAATAGAATATCAAGCGCTAGTAGATTCCGGAAGCGACCTGACGGCGATATCACATACGTTGTACGAAAATATTATAGCAATATATAAGGTGACGGAAATGCCAGTAAATCACATTCAGATCATGGGGGCAACCGAGAAACTAAGCAAGAGACTAAAAACGCAAATTTGGGTAGAATTAGAAATGGATAAAGGTCAGATAGAGCACCGCTGTATACCGGGCTTAAACTTAAATTGCATAATCGTTATGGATTTTTTGATAAAATACCAGGTGAAAAGGAGAAATTAAAATTTTGAAGAATGGAAAGGAACACGTAATGATATTTTGGAAGGAAGTAGTGAGTGGTTTGGAAGTGTTAGGAAACTTTAAGCTGCAGATAATGCGCCAGATTGGTACAGAAGAGGACGATTTGTATGATGCTGAGACGGCTGAAGAAAATGTTGACTGGTCGTGTGGAGATTCTTTAAGAAGAAAAATAAGCGAATTGAAGGACGTCGATAGGGAAGAATTTATGACTAAAGTTAAAAGTATAATGAAGAAGAAAGTTGAAGATAGGAAAAGGCGGTATGACAAATGGGTAAAACCAACCGAGTTTGAGGTAAGAGATTTAGTTTTGGTAAGAATGAAAAAAAAAATCCAGAGAAATAAATTCTGAAATAAAGAAATTTTTTAAAATATATCACAGGCCTTTTAGGATCGTTTCTAAACCGAATATTAACGCTTATGCACTGGCATATCCTAGGTCAGATAAAAGATTAGGATTGAGAAACGTTGTAGACTTGAAATGGTATAAATCTCGCCTTAAGGGAAGATCAAAAGATTGTGACAGGTAGTAATTGCAAATAGTTGATTGTCACTTGAGTTGTGTGAGAAATAATTGTCACTAAAAACAAGGAAGGACTGGTAAAAGACAGTATGCTGGATTGGTGTATTTGTTTGTAATTAGGATAATTTCATTGTGTAAGTATGAGATACTGATTCAATGACATCGAGATGTAAGTTGTGAGTGGAAGAAGTAAGTGGACTGATAGCGATAGTGATTTGAAAACTAAAGAACATCTCGGCAAACAAATGTGTGCCATCATTTAGTTGTGCCTCAATGTGGGGACATTATAACATATCTGTTATACACGGTGCAAATACCGCAGTTTATTATAATTCCTAATTGATTTTGTGTGTGTGTGTGTGTGTATGTGTGTTAATTTCCTAATTAAATAATATTTGTAAAAAAAAAAGATCTAAATATTTAATTCTAATTTCCTTCTACACACAGTAGTGTGTATAATACTGTAGTAAACATATATAATAATATCGTTGAATTCAACAAGAATTAGAATCTCTGTAGATAGTTAAGAAATTGGCTGTGAAGTTGGTTTTGTAATTTAATTCAATGAAATTAAACCAAGGCATTTAATAATAGTAAAGTGCTATTATTTGATTTTAAATTGATTTATTTTTGAAGAGAAAGGCCTTAATTGTTTAATAAATGGGGCTGACCTACCATAATGCAAATTAAGCATTGCAAAAAAAAATATTGGTCTGCACGCCCAAGGGTTAACGTATACAGGGTGGGGCATTTAATATGTTCTCTGAAAATATTTCGGAATGAAAGCATTTTAACAAACAATAACCTACATAAAAAATAATCGTACAGTAGGGGGCTACAATTATGTGACATTGGTTTTTTTTGCAGAAATGATGCCTGAACAGCTCGAAGTGTGTCAGAAAATGTCTGGAAGTAAATGGTCACCTTTTTGAGCACCTGCTGTAGACATGGCTGCAAATAAGTAAGAAAAAGCATTTTAAAAAATCAATTTCGTCATTATCCTTTAAAATTACCTTCCATGTTTACAGAATGAAAATTACATGTAATTATTTAAACAATAATTAAAATTATACACAAAAAACGCGAATATTCATTTTTCTAGATTACAGCGCCATCTGTGAGGCTAACAGAAAAGTGAGTTAAGCAAACTATTTTTATTTTTTCATGAGGAATCGGAATCTTCAAAAAAAAAAAAAATAGGGGTTCCCATTTAAAAGAATTAAGTTGACCTTGTTGTAACGACAACAGCGCCACCTGTGAAAAAACCAATATCACATACATGTATCCCCCTACTGTACGATTATATTTTATATAGGTTATTGTTTGTTAAAATGCTTTCTTTCCGAAATATTTCCAGAGAACATATTAAATGCCCCACCCTGTATAGTTTGAGAAGTTGCATATGGCTCAAGCTGCTAGAGGTGAGTATTAATGCACTAAAACGGGGTGTTGCAATTGTCCTGAATGGAAGAGATAGAATTGTTTTTTTTTTTTATTTCAAATAATCCTCATGCTCTGGTGAATAAATATCTACCGGTACAAAGTATGATCCTATGCTAGCACGAAACTATTCTCAAAACAAAATGTTGAAGTAATTAATGATTACGACTTTTCATTTAATTCAGGGCGACATTTCCGTGAATAAGATGAAGGACATGTCATTTGCAGATGTCATATACCTAGAATCGTAAAATTTACTAGTGTCATTCACGGTAAGAAAAATACTTTAAACATAATCTAAGAAATGCCCTAAGCTAATCGATCTGCCTGATCTTGCTCCGATGATTCACTGTCCATTCCGAATTTGTACATATTAATGATGCATGCACTGGCCATTTAGGATTAGTGGCACAGGTGTAAAGATATCTTTGCGCGAGGCACAAGTTTATAATTCTGGATGTTCGGTAACTGGAATGTTTTGATTGCATTTATCCGTGCACCTCTTTAGCTCAGTGGCAGAGCACTGATCTAGTAAACCAGGGGTCGTGAGTTCGATCCTCACAGGAGGCATCGATTTATAATGTTGTTTTCGTGCTGGGAGAATACGTTAAATCACGAAACAAAGTCAATACTAATGACATTAGGTCAGTGCATATAGTGGCCATCGTAATAGTGATACATACAAATTGGATTGGTGTGTGGTTTTGCTCTGCATGTGTGGTGCCGATACCCTGGTGTTAGCGTCCCACGACTAAAACGGTTTTTCGTCTCATGTGTAGTTCTCTTAATCAAACGTGCCTGATCCATTTTTCAGAGTTAATGACGTCGTCGTGTTCATCACTCAATGCGGCAATCTATTTTAAACTTGTTCAAATTTAATTACAGATCAATTCTGTCACTCATTGCATGCAACAGTCATTAATAAAAACTACAAACCGTTACTGTTGATACTATACATGCTATTTGTAACAAAATCATGAAATCAATATAGCGAAAATATGTAACTAGCGTAAAGTACAATGTAATAAGTTCCTGTGATCAAATTATCTTGACGATCTTCGTTATAATATTTATAATGTCTATGAGTTTAAAAAAAAAAAAATAAGTAAAGACGTATTTTTCATTAGGGCCGTCGTATAGTTCGAGGACCGTGTGGCCTAATGGATAAGGCGTCGGACTTCGGATCCGAAGATTGCAGGTTCGAGTCCTGTCACGGTCGAGATTTTTATATCTTTGTGAGATGTGGAATGCCGTTATACGTATATAGTGCAATTCAGGATACACCAGCATGGTAGGATTGCAAGTTTACTAAATTAACTCATCTTCGGATAAATTGATTGGATATTTCTCAAACGCTGTATCCATTTAGTCATATCAACTGATGTGAAATAGGTGTAGTCCATAAGCGTCGTGAAAGTATATCACTTCGGATTTAAATTGTCAAATTCCCAATGGTCTCATTCCAAAAGCAGTATTTATGTTTCCTTATTGAATGCGTAAGTAATGAAATATATTAGTTAACACTTGCAACCTGGGCTTGCGGAACTAAATTTAAATAATCCCACCGTTCGAACCATACTTGATAAATTTTGGAAGCAGTGGATTGTCCTGAATGGAAGAAATAAAATTGTATTTAAAATAATAATAATAATAATCCCCATGCTCTGGTCAATGAATATCCACCGGTATAATGTATGTTCCTATGCAGCAAGTAATGGATGTTGTTGTTGTTGTTGTTGTTGTTGTTGTTTTAGGGCGCGTCGACAGCGGGGTCAT